>JAODAL010041825.1:0-35478 GCA_025379985.1 Phyllomedusa bahiana
CCCACCCCCTGTTTGGGTGTAAAAATAACCTGGTGTTCCTCTCCCATAACTTTAATGGAATCGAGATTAATCGCAATCAAGATCAAACATCGGGGGGATTGAATTCCACAAAATCTGGAATCGACTCAAATCAGATTATTGGCCGAATTGCTCATCACTATTCGTCATCAATTCTAATACTAAAAAAAATTTGTATTGGCTATACAATTATTACATATACAGTTATGCCAATAAGCTGGGTACTGTGGTATGGATTGTGTTTTGCAATGCTATCTTGAAAAACACAGGTCACTTCATGCTATACAAAAATCTGAAATCTGTAAACAAACATCAGACCTACATAGCGCCGGGAAAATGGGTATACAGAGGAAGACGATTGCCTAGGGCATGTACCTCTGCCTGTCAGTAAGGGGTGCAGGCATGGAGCAGCCTCAGGAGCTAAGACCATACGTGGCAGGTGACGACTGTTACTGCCGACACCTTCCTTCACCTGCAGGGACTGGAGTTTACATCTATCCCCTGCCATGGTGCTGGTGTCACTGGACTATGGAGGGACGTTAAATTACACCCCTCTTCTGACAGCAGTGCTCAGTGTATCACAGGAAGAGTGGGCAGAGCTTAGACTTTCTCTCCACAGCAAAGCCCTGAAAACAGAAGACTTATGTTCTCATGGCTTATTTGGAAACAAAACAGCATCAAAACCTCGCCTGAAACACACTTCTTCAGAACAGGTTTTTGACGTCGTTTTCAGCAAATACAAATTAATAGCCATGGCAAAAACCGCGCCGCAAATGCGTCAAGAACGCGCTGAAAAACGCGTCTAGAAATGTGCCAAGGTTTTGGATGAGGTTTTGAAGCTTTCCATTGATTCCTATGAGGATTCTCAGCTCTGAAACACTTCAAGAATTGACATGACACTTGTTTTTCAGCGTCCATAACAGCTTCCAAAGAAGCAACTAAAACTCCATAAAAACCTTGTTGTGTGTGAACAACGACAACATTGTTTTGCATAGGAATCAATGAAAATAAAATGGAGGCATTTTGGAGGCTTTTTTGATGCTGTTCTGGGAGCAGAAATGCTCTGAAAACAGCGTCAAAATCAGCTGTGTAAACATTCCCTTATTGTGCGGGAGGGGTATTTCTTAGTGGAGGAGGTAGGTTATAGTGGGGGAGTGGTAGTTCAGTCGAGAAAGTGGGTAATAGTGGGGGAGGGGTAGTTCATAGTGGGGGAGGTGGGTTATAGTGAGGGATGTGTAGTTCATAGTGGGGGAGGTGGGTTATTATGAAGGAGGGGGGTTATAGTGGGGGAGAGATAGTTCATAGTAGAGGAAGGGTAGTGCATAGTGGGGAAAGTGGGTAAATATGGGAGAGGGGTAGTACAGAATGGAGGATGTGGGTAATGGTGGAGTAGTGGTAGTCCACAGTAGAGGAGGTGGTGATAGTGGGGGAGAGGTAGTTCATAGTAGGATGGGGGAGTTCAGAGTGGAGAAGGTGAGTAATAGTGGGGGAAGGGTAGTTCATAGTGGAGGAGGTGGGTTATAGTTGTTAAGGGTTAATTCATAGTGGATAAGTTGGTTTATAGTGGAGGAGGGGTAGTTTACAATGGAAGAGGTGGGTAAGAGTGGGGGGGAAGGGTACATAGTCACCGATCGAAGTCTAGAGATGGACCCAGCTAAAGTCTCTGCGATCCAGCAGTGGCCACGACCTGTCGGCCTTTGGGCGATACAACGCTTCCTGGGGTTCGCCAACTACTACCGGCAATTCATTCCCCATTTCTCTACACTGGTGGCTCCCATCGTGGCTCTCAGTAGGAAGAACACATACCCGAAATGTTGACCTCCGGCAGCCTAGAAAGCATTCTCCGAACTAAAGACAGCTTTTTCCTCAGCACCTATCTTGGTCCGTCCAGATCCGGAGAAACCCCTCTCCCTAGAGATGAATGCCACTTCCGTGGGGGCGGTGGCGGTCCTTACACAGAAGGGCCCCAAAGGCAAGACTCTAACATGTGGTTTCTTTTCCAAGACCTTCTCACCAGCGGAAATTATGCCATTGGAGATTGGGAACTGTTGGCCATCAAATTGGCTCTGGAGGAATGGCGACATCTGCTGGAGGGAGCTCGACACCCATTTGATGTCTTCACTGACCACAAGAACCTCCAGTACCTCCAGATGGCCCAGCATTTAAATTCTCGCCAGGCCAGGTGGTCCCTCTTTTTCTCCCGTTTCGATTTCAAGATCCACTTCCGACCGTCCGAGAAAAATGTCTCTTGTGCTTCTGACGTTGCCAGAGAAGAACCAGGTTCTCAGAACATCATTGCCCCTGAACGGCTGGTCCACGTGGCTCCGGTAGACCTTCGAAGTGTCCCACCGGGCAAAACTTACGTACGTCCAGTGTTCAGGAGGAAAATTCTGGAGTGGGGGCATAGTTCTCTTCTGGCCGACCACCCCGGGATACGGAAGTCCTAAGCGCTTATCTCGCATCACTATTGATGGCCAACTTTGCTCCTGGATGTCAAGGATTTCGTTCACTCCTGTGCCACGTGTGCCCGGAACGATGTCCCACACCAAAGGCCCGCGGGCCGCTTAGTCCCTCTGCCCGTTCCGGAGTCCCCATGGACACACATAGGCATGGACTTTATGACGGACCTTCCTTCTTCCTCAGGGAATTCTGTCATCTGGGTAGTCACGGACTGATTCTCGAAGATGTCCCACTTCGTGCCCCTTCCTGGTTTTCCTTCTGCTCCTCAATTGGTGGGTCATTTCTTCCATCACATTTTTCGTCTGCATGACTTACCCTTGCACATCGTTTCCGATCGGGGCGTTCAATTTGTCTCCAGATTTTGGCGTGCCCTGTGTTCTTGCTTGCAAGTCAAGTTGGACTTCTCTTCTGCCTATAATCCCCAGATGAATGGACAAGTGGTGAGAGTAAATCTGATCTTGGGGGAATACCTGCGTCATTTCGTGTCCGTTCGCCAGGACAATTGGGCCGAGCTGCTTCCATGGGCTGAGTTCTCCCACAACCATCCGGACTCTGATGCTACCGGTTGTTTCTCTATTCTTTGTGGTCTATGGTCGTCACCCACGCCCTACCCCCCCCTTGGCTACGGCTTCCGAGGCTCCCGCTGTGGACAACCATGTTCGGGATATCAAGGCCATTTGGCGGGAGACTCGACATGCCTTACTCTGGGCTTCGGCCCGCATGAAGACCCAGGCTGACAAGAGGAGGAGATCTTCTCCAACGTTCCTCCCAGGGCTTTCTTCCAAATATGTACGCTTCAAGATCCCCAGCTATAAGTTGGGTCCGCGGTTTCTGGGACCTTTCAGAGTACTTCGGCAGCTGAACCCGGTGTTCTACAAGCTCTGCATGCCCCCATCTCTCCGGATTCCGAATGCTTTCCACGTCTCCCTTCTAAAGCCCCTGGTCTTGAACCAGTTCTCTCAGAAGAGTGCGTCAACGTCTTTTTGAAGTAAATGACATCTTGGCCATGAAGACCATCAGGGGTAAGCGGTTCTTTTTTGTTGATTGGAAGGGCTTCGGTCCCGAGGAGAGGTCCTGGGAACTGGAATCTAATATTTTGAACCAAAATCTAGTTACAGGTTCCTTCAGCCTAAGAAGAGGGGGAGACCAAAGGGGGGAGGGGGGGAACTGTAGCGGGTGGCGCTGTGCTCCGGCCCGAGGGCCGCGGGCGCACCCGTGCCCCCTCTCCAGGGTTCCTGCCGCGGACGGGTGGCGCCGCTGGCCAAGGGACGAGCCGTGGGCGCACTCGCTCTGTATTCTCACCAGACCACGCTCCTGTCCCGTCCGCGCCCTCCGCCGGCCGAGGCGTGCGCGCCCGCCCCTTAGGGCGCACGCTCGCTCTTGTAAATTTAAAGGGCCAGTGCACCGGTAATTGGCTAATTGCCGGGCGCTGCCCCTATATATTGGTTCGCTCCATGGTACTTCCTTTCTGGATCTATGTTGCCACGTGCCTTAGAAAAAGCGTTCTTTAAGTTTGTTATTGCCTTGCCGTGTACCCGACCTCTTGCTACGTTTCTCGACTCCGAATCTCTGTTGCCTGCCCTGACCTTCCTGCCTGCCCATGACTACGGTTCTCGTCTCACGATTCTGTACCTCACTGCACCTCGGCCGCCACCGCAAGCCCGCCGCGTCAGGGGTAGGATACCCGCCACAGCAAGTCCATCCCGCTTTGCGGCGGGCTCTGGTGAAAACCGGACCCTACTTAGATTCCGCTCCCAGGCGCGGTTGTTGCCACCTCTTGCGGTGGTCCAGTGGATCCACTAACACGGCCGTTACAGCCACATACCAGTTCATTTTTTTCCTGCTGAATTCTGTAGCGCAATTTATATCCAAGGGTTATCTAAGCCTGTTTGTGCTTTTCGATTCAGTAAAAGAAACGGTATTTTTACAAGCCACATACCAGTTAATTTTTTGCTGCTGATTTCTGTAGTGCAATTTATATCCAAGGGTTATTTAAGCCTGTTTGTGCTTTTGTAGTCAGTAAAATACACAGTGTTTTTAAACGCCAAAGACGAGTAAATTTTTCCTGGTGATTTCTGTAGCATAATTTATATCCAAGGGTTAATTAAGCGTGTTTGTGCTTTTGTAGTCAGTAAAATACACGGCGTTTTAACACGCCACATACCAGTTAATTTTTTGCTGCTGATTTCTGTAGCGTAATTTATACCCAAGGGTTATTTAAATCTGTTTGTGCTTTTGTAGTCAGCAAAATAAACTGTGTTTTTAAACGCCAAAGATGAGTACATTTTTCCTGGTGATTTCTGTAGCATAATTTATATCCAAGGGTTAATTAAGCGTGTTTGTGCTTTTGTAGTCAGTAAAATACACAGCGTTTTAACACTCCACATACCAGTGAATTTTTTGCTGCTGATTTCTGTAGCGCAATTCATATCCAAGGGTTATTTAAGCCTGTTTCTGCTTTTGTAGTCAGTAAAATAAACGGTGTTTTTAGACGCCAAAGACGAGTACATTTTTCCTGGTGATTTCTGTAGCGTAATTTATATTCAATGGTTAATTAAGCGTGTTGTGCTTTTGTAGTCAGTAAAATACACAGCGTTTTTACACGCCACATACCAGTTAATTTTTTGCTGCTGATTTATGTAGCGCAATTAATATCCAAGGGTTATTTAAGCCTGTTTGTGCTTTTGTAGTCAGTAAAATACACAGCGTTTTTACATGCCACAGGATGAACAATTTGAGGACAGTCAGCAGCTACTTGGCAGCGAGGAAATGGGGCCGATATCCCCTGCTTCTTGCAGCAGACGGCAAAGTATGGATGTGGAGAGAAGCATGGGAGGTCATGTTGTGAGGAGTCAGCCTCTGCATACCAAGACCATTGAGGAGGACAGCAGTGAAGATCCAACAATAATCGATGATAATTTAGCCGACTGCACTTGGGAGCCGGGTGAAGCAAGGGCTTCATCATCGTCAGGAGAAAAGGGCGTCAGCTTGCGCGTCAGGCAGCGGTGCAGCCAGCAAGTAGGTAGTGTGGCCATGAGTCAGTAGGGTAGCAGCAGTGCGAGGTCGGGAGTCAAACGGCCACGGGGTAGAAAACCCGCTTCGCAGGTCCAAGAAAGTAGCGGCACAGGGGCTCAGTGAGGCAGCGGCGGTAGTAGTCACTCAGTGCAGAGCATTGGTGGTAAAATCAGCTACTCGGCAGTGTGGCCGTTTTTTTGCTAAGACAACAGAGGAGCCGAATATGGGTATATGTAGAATCTGTAGGCAGAAAGTGAAGCGTGGCCAGGGAGCTAACATTGGCACCATGGCCCTGTGTCAACACATGCAGCCTCACCATCTGGGGCCTGGGAGAAACGTGGCTCAGATATGGTGGTCCATGCTTCCCCCGCAGCAACAGCAGCAGCAGCGCCCAGTGGCACGCATGCCATTGTAGCCCGTCAAGGCTCCACCAACTCGGTGGAAGGGAGCTGTTTCTCTTTGCCATCATCTCCAGGTCCAGATGCTTCTGCTCCTCGTTACTCATGGAGTCAGCAGTGGTTCAACAAGGCGATTGCAAAGAGACAACAGTATGCGTCCAAACATCCTAAGGTGCAGCAGCTGACCGTGCTCCTGTCCAGGTTGTTGGTACTGCAGTCCCTCCCTTTCCAAATGGTGGACTCTACACCGTTCAGAGAACTAAAGGCTTGTGCTGAGCCGAGGTGGAGCGTTCCAAGCCGTAATTTCTTTTCCAAAAAGGCAGTACCAGCCCTTCACAAGTATGTAGAACAGAAGGCGGGCCAGTCCTTGAGCTTATCGGTTTGTTCCAAGGTGCACGGCAGCGGGGACGTGTGGAGCTGTAACTACGGTCAGGGCCAGTACATGTCCTTTATGGCCCTCTGGGTTAATGTGCGTCCTGCCCAGCCACACCAACAACTTGGACAGGAGACGGCGCTTTTTCCCCCATGTTGTCAAATTGCGGCTCCTGCGCCAATGTCCGTCTCCTCCTCCACCACCACCACCATCTCAGCCTCCACAAGTACTGCTCCCTCATACCACATGTGTAGGGCACAGTGGTGCCCACCAGTTCCCTACACCCGGCTTGCCTCGGCGAACAAAAAGTCACACAGGGGAGGAACTGCTCCGCATCATGCAGCAAGAAATCGATGTGTGGCTTTCTCCGTGCCAACTGCAAATTGGAATCATGGGGACGGACAATGGGAGTAACATGGTGTCCGCGCTGCACCGAGGAGGGATGGTCCATGTGCACGCATGTGCACGTGTACAATCTGGTTGTGAAAAGGTTCCTGAATTTCTTCCCTTGATCTTCGGGAACATTCTGAAAATGGCCGAAATTTCCCATCCATTCCTAGAAAGCCAGGCACACCCTCCTCGAGTTGCAGAAAGCAGAAGGCCCCCCAACACAGCTGAAAGCGATGTTTCCACCCGTTGGAATTCCAGCCTGCACATGTTGGCCCCGACTGTATGAACAAGAAATGCCATTAACGAGTTTTTGATGATACAGGCGGACAGGATACTCCCCTGTGAAACTTTAAAGTCAGCCAGTGGCAGCTCATGCGTGACACCTGCCGTTTGCTGAGTCCATTTGAGGAGGCACGTTATTTGCCAGTCGCCAGGACTACGGGATAATAACGTAATTCCACTGCTTCATTCCTGGAACAGATGCTAAAAATCTATCGGGCAGGGACTGGAGACGTGGCGACTACATCTCGCGGCTACATGAGTCTGGTGGGACTGAACTGGAGGAGGAGGAGGACATTGAAGAACAGCTTTGCTTGGGGAAAGATGGTTTTTCTTACCCAGGTGACAGGAGAGAGGAGAAGAGCACTGGAGGAGGTAGATGAGATGAGGAAGATGAGGCAGATGACCCTCAAGCACCGTGGCAGTATACAGTGGAGATGGAGGCAGGGAGTCCCTCAGAGTCATTTGCGCAGATGACCCGCAGCATGCTGATTTGCCTGGCTAGTGACAGCTGAATAGTCACCATCCGACAGAGGGATGACTTCTGGCTCTCCACCCCTTGGATCCTCGCACCTTTTCCAAAATGGGAGTCTTTTTTCCAGCTGCTGAGAGGGAAGACAAACTCAAATACTATAGAGAAATCCTCCGTAGTCAGTTGGCTGCTGCCTATGTGCAGCATGGTCCATCCTCTGACAGGTCTGACCAGGGGGTTCCTCAGTGCTCACGAACCACTGCCACGGCTGCTGTGGGAAGGTGGGGGGGTAGGAGCAGTACCACTCCATCAGCAGCAACCTAAGTCTGGAGTCCTGATGAGCACTTCCTTCACCCGCCCAGTGAGGAGGGCACTCGCCAGCAGCAGCAGCAGGACCTGGAGCAGGGCCCGAACCAACAGGGGGTGGCCTACTTGGACAGCACACGCCACCCAAATTAGAAGATCCGCTGGACTAAATGGGGACCAAACTGGATGTTGGCTGCAACTTGCTGAGTTTACAGTGGAGAAGCTGTCCTGCCCGGCCAGTTGTGTGGCATCAGAGCGGGTGTTCAGTGCGACGGGGGCCATTGTTACCCCAAGGAGAACCCGCTTGTCCACCGGAAATGTGGAACGACTGACATTTGTCAAGATGAATCAGGCGTGGATCGGCCAGGATTTCCACACACCAATGCCTTAGCATCAGATTACATCAGACATGACGCCTCACAAAACTTTGAGAAATGAGTCCCGGGTTCAAACTACCTGCCTCAGCCTCTATTCTGATGACGCCACCCACCTGATGACACACATCTGCTGCAAGTTTCTACATCTGCCTACCACCATCTTGACCAGGGACTGGTATTGCCACCCACCTCCACACTCTGACATTGTGCCACTCTGACCTTATGCTGCTTCTGCTGTTGTTGCTGGTGCCGTGACCTCCACACTGTGTCATTGTGCCACTTCCTGACCTCATGCTGCTGCTGCTGTTGTTGCTGCTGCCGTCACCTCCACACCCTGTCATTGCCACTCTATGACCTCATGCTGCTGCTGCTGCTGCCGTGACCTCCACACTCTGTCATTGTGCCACTCTGTAGCCTACTCCTGTTTGTGCCACCTCCACACTCTGTCATTGTGTCACTCTCTGACCTCATGCTGCTGCTGTTGCTGCCGTCACCTCCACACTGTGTCATTGTGCCACTGTTTGAACTCATGCTGCTGCTGCTGTTGATGCCGTCACCTCCACACTGTGTCACTCTCTGACCTCATGCTCTTGCTGCTGTTGATGCCGTCACCTCCACACTGTGTCATTGTGCCACTGTCTGACCTCATGCTGCTGCTGTGGCTGCTGCCGTGACCTCCACACTCTGTCATTGTGCCACTCTGTGGCCTACTCCTGTTTTTGCCACCTCCAGAATGTCATTGTGCCACTGTCTGACCTCATGCTGCTGCTGTGGCTGCTGCCGTGACCTTCACACTCTGTCATTGTGCCACTGTCCCCCAAGCACCCCCAAGCACCTTGGCAGTATACAGTGGAGATGGAGACAGGGAGTCCCTCAGAGTCACTTACGCACATGGTCCGCAGCATGCTGATTTGCCTGGCTAGTGACAGCCGAATAGTCACCATCCGGCAGTGGAATGACTTCTGGCTCTCCACCCTCTTGGACTCCCGCTACCGGTTCAAAATTGGAGCCTTTTTTCCAGCTGCTGAGAGGGAGGACAAACTCAAGTACTATAGAGAAATCCTCCGTAGTTTGCTAACGTTACGAAACCATTTTAGGCCAAGGCAATTCCACCTCCATCAGCTTCATCATTAATACTTAAAAAAGTTCCAAAGCAGTTTATTATGAAGTATAAACGTGGTAGTTTGAATCAAGTTTCTGCGTGACACCAATTTGTTCAAATGCAGCGTATGGAACTTGAATTGAAGGAGACCCTAACTACAGGGAATGTTTTAGGTGCTTATTTTGCATTTGGTGCCATTAGTGATGGAATTTAATACTGGAATGGGAAGCAAAAGCAAATGCTGCAAAACTGGCTTTGGATGAGCTTCTTCAGTATGAAGAATGTGAATCGTATGTCCAACTTACAGAAAGTAAAAACTGCCTCTGGGACTATGATATAAATAATAATGATCTTTAGAGCCTAAAGAGAAAGTGTTTCCTTGATCCTCGTCTGTCATATCCGTATACCGTACCTCTTGCCTCCGTCCCTTGACTACGATCCTTTCCGGCTTTCCTGACCTTACACTTGTCCCCAAAATCGTTTGCCTTACGATTTTGTACCTTGCAACACCTCGGCTGCCACCGCAAGCAAGTCACGTCAGGGGTAGCGACCGATGAGACTCTGGTGAAAACCGGGACCTACTTAGAACCCGCACCCTGGCATGGCTATTGCCATCATCCCCGTACTGTGCGGGGGTATGTGGCGGCTCCAGTAACCTACTACTGTGTTCTTTGACGCTATCGTAGGATCTTAGCCCTCAGCTTTTTTTTTTCCTGCTGGGTCCATGACTTTATCAGGCTGCCATTTCCGGCTTCAGCTTTTTTGGTCAGTTTTACCCCATAAGTGGCCCAGGGAATTTAGAGTGAAGCGATTTCTGAGAGCGGCGCAGTCTGTGCGTGTCATACCTAAAACACCGCATTGTATGAAGGGACCAAATTGTGACGATTCGGGTGGATCCGCTGGGGACCACGCAAGCAGAAGGTAGCATATGCCACGCCAGGGAACGGAGTTCTAGTAGCCCCCGGTATTCACCTGGGAGCCCCGCCGCAAATCGTGGGATGGACTTGCTGCGGCATGAGAGGCTACAGGTGGGTTACCCCTGACGTGCGACTGGCTTGCTGATGGGTGGCGGACGGGGTTACTGCAGTAGGTACCAGAATCGGAATCCTCAGGATGGGTGTAGTCGGACAGGCAGGAGTCAGGGCAGGCGGCAGAGGTTCGTAGTCAGATACAGGAGACGGTCAGGGCAGGCTGGGCAAACAGGCAAGGTCGGAAGACGTAACGGAACGGATTGTACAAGGTAATCAATACGGACAATAGAGACACTCTAAGCTCACTAAACGACACAACAATCTGGCAGCGAGTGCTGGGGAGCGTAACCTTAAATAGAACCAACGTCTGGCAATAACGGAATTAAAGGGCACTGGCCCGTCCCCTTTAAATCTAAACCAGTGTCGCCTGCGCGGCGCGCCGATAAGGAACCGCGGGCACAGAGCCCGACGGCCAGCACGGACGGGAGCGGCGTTCACCGGAGCGGGGCCAGGTTTAAGGGAGCAGGACGCCTTGGGACCGGGGCCTACGGGGCGTGGTCGCGGGCGGCCGCGATGCCCGCACCCGAGCCCAATGGCGGGGGAGGGGACCTGGGCCTGCGGGGGCAGCGGGCGCCGCGACCCGTGACTCTCAAAAACCAAGCTCCCTCTGCTAATTTAAAGCATGGCTCATTGTTCGACATCACCTACAGGCTCTCTGCAGCCAGGACATAGCTGTTTTATAACCCGATTCGAGATGAATTAATTCGGGACGAAAATAATTTTGTCGGGAAATTCGGCGAAGTCGGCGAATCAAATTTTTGAGAAATTCGCCCATCTCTACCCATAGCCCCTTACCTTTACCTACCAACTCATGGCCCCAATGCTTCCACCTACTACCCCATAGCCCACTTACCTCCACCTATCACCCCATAGCCCCTTACCTCCACCTAACACCCTATAGACCACCCATCTCCACCTAACACGCCATAATCTAAGGGAACAGGATTTTCCTAAAAACATTTCAAAATACATTTCAAAATGTGCCTCTAATTAGACGTTTTTTGAAGCAGATTTGGAGGCAGAATTTGAAGATTTAATTTATTCTTCAAAATACGTTGTTTGAACATATCCTAACAAGTAGGAGCATGAAGAACGGTATGAAGAGTATGCCATGTCCCAGAGAGAGAAGTGCAATTTATAGAGACGGAATAGAGCAAATTTGAGCAGACATGTTTGGCTAAAGCAGAGATGGATCTTTTCATGCCATAGTTTATTAGAGTGAAGACCGGGGTGAGTTTAGCCATGGTCTCTTCAAATTTGTAATTCACATTCCTTTTTTTAAATGGGCTGAATCCAATAAAAGGTCATAATTTTTCTTGCAAGGTATAACATGCAAGAGATGCTTAGGGTGACCAACAATTCTAGTACATTATCATCAATGTGGCCTAGGATACTTACAAGAGGTTACTTTTACAGAAGCCACCAAAGGTCATGCATTCACATACAGTAGCATGTACAGGAGGTAGGAATTCGGACTGTTACATTTAGGGCAATTAGAATCTGATTTAACACAAACTTTGTGCTGAAGAGAAGGTTTTTTTTTTAATATGCCTAGGGCCATCTTTTCCATTGGGCACACTAGGCAGTTTCCCGGGGGCTCCATAAGTATAGGGGCCCCTGGTGGTGTTTGTTTGTCCAATGAATACAAGAAATATACCCTGGATCCCTTGGTTGGCTTTTCTTATTTTACTATGTGTTTTTAGGTTGTGCAATCAGTTAAGAAACCATGTGCCCTGCCAAATTAGTCTGTTGGCTGCTGGCTGCGGTGTCCGACATATGTTGGGCGTGAGTAATATGGGGTGTGCTTGGGGGGGGGGGGGGGGATGCTGGTTTGGCCCCCATGGGTAAATATAAGTATGTCATGTATTTGGGCAGGGCCCACTGCAGGGCTATGCCCAGGGGCCCATAATTCTGTTAAGATGGCTCTGAATATACCCCATGTAGCAGCAGGAGATAGAAGTACTTTAAAACCAGACTAAGTATATTTTCCCACTGATCATCTGTAATATGTCTGGTGTACTATATCTATTTAGATATAGTATCTAGTGAAGCCCTGTGTACAAGCTCAGATCAAAGGTTCCTGTAGATAGTAGAGATCATTGCCTTTGTAGATTGGGTCTGACAAAACCATTCAATAACAGGGTAGGGTGAATAAACAAGCTTATAGACTGTGCTTGAGTTAAAAAAGCTTGTCTGAATTGTAGATATTGGTAAAAAACCAAAAAGCCATCTCTAGTTAAGCAAAGCTCTTAAGAATACCATTATTCGTGACCTGATCAAGAGTTTATAAGCCCTTACTAATCCAAGTATAAAACGTTTTCAGCTTACTGAACTCTAGTAACCCATGATTCTACCACAAAGGAGTAAATTTAAAGCAGACATTGTGCCCAGGATATTCTTGCTTCTTTCCCTCCTTACATCATAAGTACGTTTGTGCATTGCCCCATTATCCTCCCGCATTCAACAGGCAGTACAGATGCAGCCAAACAGTTGGGAAATTAAAAACTCCACAGTAGGCCCCAAACCCGGGCGTTAAAACCTAGAGAAGCCTAGGGCCCCCTAAGCTAAACTTTTGGATGGGGCCCCCTACCCTCCCTCCCACGGCCCGCTCCCTGGACCTGACGATGTACCATGTGAGTGTGGGACTTGTTGTTTAGGTAATGTAGATAATACAAGGGGCAAATAACCTCACTCTACATATCACCATCATAACGTGCTACCAAACAAATCCACTATACCAAAAACCAATATTACCAATAACCCTACTACATATGGACTTGATTATACCGCCAGGAACATGACCACCCCCCCTCCCAAAAATTACCACCACATAGTGACCTGAATATAAACCCTACACTATTACTGATCAGTACACAAAGACCAATAGTACTGCCATATAGTATATACCAGGTGTACACAGGCTCTGCAGACTGTTTATTAACACCATTACAGTGACCATATAGTGGTAGATTAGCAGTGTTACAGACTCTGAAGAATGTATATTACGGCTATACGTGACATATAGTGGTAGACACCAGTGTACACCTGCCTGCTGCAGATATATGGGTGATTTACAGTTGTAGTTACATCTTGTGATTCCACAGGTTGACGTTTCTCTGAGAGTCGTTGACTTTCCCTTGTTCTGCATCGGTCCAGACCGCCATCATGACATCTCCCGACTACTTGTACCTGGAGATTTAGAACAACTATCTTAGACTCCTGACTTTTCCAGCACCTGCCCCGGCTATTTGGGGTCCATTTAGGCAGGCAGGGTTTAGGTAGCTCTAGGGAGCCATTAAGGTACGACAGGGTTAAGGTGGGCTATAGGGGGCCTTTAGGTAGGGTTTAGGTAGCTAAAGGGGCCCCACTATAAGTACGACAGGCAGTCTTTGGTGGCGGCTATATAGGTAGGCAAGCTTTAGGGGGCTATAGGGGCTATATAGGCAGTCAGGCTTCACAGTAGCTATAGTTCTATTCAAGCAGGCAGCCTTTAGGGGGCTATCTAGGCAGGTTGGGGGAGCTATCTAGGCAAGCTGGGGGGGCTATCTAGGCAAGCTGGGTGGGTCTAAAGGCAAGCTGGGGGGTCTAAAGGCAGGCTTAGGGGGGTACACAGCAGGCTTAGGGGGGTACACAGGCAGGCTTAGGGGGGTATACAGGCAGGCTTGGGGGGGGTATACAGGCAGGCTTAGGGGGGTATACAGGCAGGCTTAGGGGGGTATACAGGCAGGCTTGGGAGGTATACAGGCAGGTTTAGGGGGTATACAGGGCAGGCTTAAGGGGTGTATAGGGAGGCTTAGGGGTATACGGCAGGCTTAGGCGGTGTATAGGTAGGCTTAGGTGGTTGAATAGGCAGGCTTAGGGTGCAGACGGCCGGCTGGGGGGTGTATAGGCAGACATAGGGGGTGTATAGGAAGGCTGGGGGGTTGTATAGGCAGGCTTAGGGGGTGTATAGGCAGGCTTAGGGGGTGTATAAGGAGGCTTAGGGGTAATACGGCAGGCTTAGGGGGTGTATAGGCAGGCTTAGGTTGTGTATAGGCAGGCTGGGGGTGTATAGGGAGGCTTAGGGGGTGTATAGGCAGACTTAGGGGGTGTATAGGAAGGTTGGGGGGTGTAAAGGCAGGCTGGGGTGTGTATAGGCAGGCTTAGGGGGTGTATAGGCAGGCTTAGGGGGTGTATAAGGAGGCTTAGGGGTAATACGGCAGGCTTAGGGGGTGTATAGGCAGACTTAGGGGGTGTATAGGCAGGCTGGGGGGTGTATAGGCAGGCTTAGGGGTGTATAGGCAGACTTAGGGGGTGTATAGGCAGGTTGGGGGGTGTATACGCAGGCTGGGGGGTGTATAGGCAGGCTTAGGGGGTGTATAGGCAGGCTTAGGGGGTGTATAGGCAGACTTAGAGGGTGTATAGGGAGGCTTAGGGGGTGTATAGGCAGGCTTAGGGGCAGGTAAATAATAAATAGTTTACTCACCTCGGTCCACGCTCCCCCGATGCGCCGCTTGCTCCGGTCTGCTACTTTCCCTGCAGCCTCTGCGCTCAGCGCGGGCGGCGCGGTGATGTGACGTCACCGCGCGTGCCCACGTGTTCACAGAGCGCCGGCAGGGGAAGTAGCAGAGCGCATCGTCACTCCGCTCTGCTACCTCCCTGTAGCGCTGCCTCTGAACGCTCGGGCCGGAGGGCCCGGACGTTCAGAGGCAGTATGCGCCGGGCCTCTCAGCTCTCTGCCCGCCGCAGTGAACTGTTAAGTTCACTGCCGGCGGGCACAGGAGTGGCATTAGCGGGGTAGCGGACGCAGTAGCAGCTGCCCGGGGCGCGGCCCCCCCTGAGCGCACAGGCCCCGGAGCAACTGCTACGTCTGCTACCCCGGTAGTTACGCCCCTGGCCCCAACTATGCTGCCTGTTCCGATCCAAGAATCAAAGCCAGGTGTTGGGGATAGTCAATACACCCATATTCATATTCCTCTGAAGGGCTTCAGGTTTTATTCTTTTTATCCATACTAATGCTTGGTGAGGAGAAAAGGGAGTAATTGCCAGAGGAGTAAGTGTAACAGGAGCTGAAGTGAATTGTACACATGTGTATTATCTATCTGAAGGAGTATTGTAACACAAGTGTAATCTTCTACAGAACCTGTGAGTAAAGCATGCAAGATCCCAAGCTGAGAGTCTCTGTGTTTCTTCTGTGCTGGTGCACTGCACCTCCCAGAATTCCCACACTAGTAGGTCTGATATCCACGAACACCAATGTCGGACTGGGGGGTCTGGGGCCCACAGGGGAATTGATCTCGGGCCCACCCTACTGTACTGAAATATTAACCGCCTCTTGGACAAAAAATTGCGCCCATTTTACCACATAATACAGTTGTGCAAAACAGAACTGTATTTGTAGTCCCAATAGCACGTGAGTCACACATTTGTCAGTCTAACATATCATAGACACAGGGCTAAGTAGTTCCATCCATATCCCCCTCCCCCCACATACAATATCCCCCTCCACAGTGCCCTTGGTCACGCACCTCACCCCCTTCTAAAATAAACACCAGCAAGAAAATAGAAGTCTAACTCCTAATCACAGGGTCAGGTGTTCTCTCACTCTTACAATCAGGAACACCTGTACGCTGCCACTATACCAGCGCCGCTATAACCTACAACACTGCTATATGGAGACCACATAGTGGTCCGATACCAGTTCAGGTCACCATCACATTACAATATTAAAAATAACCCCTGAAATCAGGGATGTCTTATCCGATGAGTCGTTCTCTTCTCTTGAGCCGTTCTTATTCCCTTTTCTTCTGCATCCGTTCCACACCGCCATGATGACTTGTCCCGGCCACCACTCATCCCTGCAGAAATTACACGCAAATATCTTAGAATCCTCACTATTCCAGCATCTCTTTACCTGTTCCCACCTCTGTACAAACTACCCAGGGGTGGGAGAGCGGGTACAAGCCATAACTTAGAGGCCTAGTACCCAAGGGCTGGAAGGTGGGGAGAGGACAAACCCCCCTGGAGATAATGCCACAACTATGGGCTGCTGCCCTCTCAATTATATTAACAGGTAGGTAGACAAGAACCTAGGTAGGTAGGCAAATGGGCAAGGTACCAGGTAACTAGATAGGCACTTTTTAGGTAGGTAGACCTCCGCTTGATAAGTTTGTAGGCCAGCCCCAGGCATGCTGGTGGGTACCTAGCCACAGGGGAGTAGGTAAGTAGCCCCAGTTTGATAAGCAGGCCCAAGTTAGGAAAGTAGATAGGCTACAGTTAGGTTGGTGGACCCCAGTTTAGGTAGGCTGTAGGTAGGTGTTGGTGAGTCCCAATTAGTTAGGCTGTAGGTAGGTGGTTTCCCCCAGTTAGGTAAGCTGTAGGTAGTTAGGTCCCCTTTATATAGGCTGCAAGAAGTTAGGGACCCCCTTTAGGTAGTATACAGGCAGTTAGGGCTTCCCTTGAAGTAGTATACAGGCAGTTAGGGCCTCCTTTAGGTAGTATACAGACAGTTAGGGGTCTCCTTTAGGTAGTATACAGGCAGTTAAGGCCTCCTTTAGGTACTATACAGGCAGTTAGGGGCCTCTTTTAGGTAGTATACAGGCAGTTAGAGGCCGCCTGTAGGTAGTATACAGGCAGTTAGACGCCACATTTAGGTAGTATACAGGCAGTTAGGGGTCTCCTTTATGTAGTATACAGACAGTTAGGGGTCTCCTTTAGGTACTATACAAGCAGTTTGGGGTCTATTTTTGGTGGTATACAGGCATTTTGGGCCCCTTTTGGTTTTATACTGGTTGTTTGGGGCCTCCTTTTGCTTGTGTGCAGGACGTCAGCCCCCCCCCCCTTTAGCTACTGTGGAGGTAGTCAAGGCCCCCTTTAGTATTTAGGTAGTCAGGGCCCCCTCTAGGTAGTCAGGGCTCCCCTTTCATTAGCCAGGGCCCCCTTTATAGTCAGGGCACCCCTTTCATTAGCCAGGGCCCCCTTTTGTAGTCAGGGCCCCTCTTTCATTAGCCAGGGCCCCCTTTGTAGTCAGAGCCCCGCTTTCATTAGCCAGGGCCCCCTTTGTAGTCAGGGCCCCCCTTTCATTAGCCAGGCCCCCTTTGTAGTCAGTGCCCCCCTTTCATTAGCCAGGGCCCCCTTTGTAGTCAGGGCCCCCCTTTTATTAGCCAGGGCCCCCTTTGTAGTCAGGTCATCCCTTTCATTAGCCAGGGCCCCTTTTGTAGTCAGGGCCCCCCTTTCATTAGCCAGGGCCCCTTTTGTAGTCAGGGTCCCCCTATGTAGTCAGGGCCCCCCTTTCATTAGCCAGGGCCCCCTTGCAATAGCTAGGGCCCCCTTTGTAGTCAGGGCCCTCCTTTGTAGCCAGGGACCCCCCTTTGTAGCCAGGGACCCCCTTTGTAGCCAGGGACCCCCCTTTGTAGCCAGGGCCCCCCTTTCATTAGCCAGGGCCCCCTTTGTAGTCAGGGCCCCCCCTTTCATAGCCAGGGCCCCCTTTTGTAGTCAGGGCCCCCCTTTCATTAGCCAGGGACCCCTGTGTAGTCAGGGCCCCCTTTGTAGCCAGGGCCCCACTTTGTAGCCAGGGTCCCCCTTTGTAGTCCGCGACCCCCCTTTGTAGTCAGGGACCCCCCTTTGTAACTAGGGACCCCCTTTGTAGCCAGGGACCCCCTTTGTAGTCCGGACCCCCTTTGTAGCCAGGGCCCTCCTTTGTAGTCAGGGCCCCCCTTTGTAGTCAGGGCCCCCCCTTTGTAGCCAGGGACCCCCTTTGTAGCCAGGTCCGCCCTTTGTAGTCAGGGCCCCCTTTTGTATCCAGGGACCCCCTTTGTAGCCAGGGACCCCCCTTTGTAGTCAGGACCCCCATTTGTAGCCAGGGCCCCCCTTTGTAGTCAGGGCCCCTGTAGGCAGATTAAAAAAAACAGACAACAATCAATCACTGCCGCTGGCTTCTATTGCCGCCCTGCATATGCAGCGTGGTGATGTGACGTCACCGCGCCGCCTACTTCACAGTAGGGGCCGGCGCCCGGCAGGCTGAAGGCCTAACGCCTTCAGCCTGCCAGGAAGATCAGAGGAGCGCAGCTAGTGGCGCTGTGCTCCGCTGACACCCCGCAGCCCCGGGAGTCGGGTACATCAGTCCCCGGCTACCGGGCTGGGTCTCTGGGCGCTCGGGACGCAGGGCCCGGGCGCTCAGGGACCGGATGCACGGACGGGCCCCGGGGAGCGACGGCACTGCCTCCGGGGCCCACAGAGGCTCGAGGGGGGCCCACCGGGGGATTCAACGATCCCCCGGCGGCCCAGTCCGAGCCTGACGAACATCCACTATCCCGATGACACCCACCAGCCTGCTTGACACCTATCACATGCATCATCCTTCTCCTCACAAGCACCTTAGATCCCAACAATTAGAAAATCGACTTGAAGAACATCAGACAGTGCAAGTACTTTACTAAAATATAAAACTTAAAACAATTGCAGTCTGATAGAGGCAGACAGCACCTCCTCAGTGGGTGGTTCTCTGTCATTGTGCAGGCTGATCCTCTGTTTAATGACACAACAGAAAAGAGAAAAACCTTCTGAATGCTGCTCGGCTAAACAGCACTCGCAGTGCAGAGGAGAGGAAGAAGCATTGCACATTTACTTTCCTCTTTCTCACCCATACAGCCTGCTGACCAAGACCAGTGGACGAACTATCACCGTAGTGGGGGCCTGGCACATCCTTCCTCAGAACAACAGGGCCCTTTGTCACAAGGTATAAGTGATTACAGTGCAGTTACATGCCTGCAGAGCCTCTGTACACTGGTAACTACCACTATATTGTGATGGTATGGTGGTAAATTACAGTCTGGACTGGTATCTACCACTATATTGTGACTGGATGGTGGTTATATTGGTCTTTGTATACTGATCTTTATTCAGTAGTAGTATAGGGGTATTATTCAGTCATTATGTGGTGTTAATTTGTGGTCATATCCTGGCGGTATATTTGGGTACTTATGCAGTTGAGTTATTGGTCTTGGTATGGTGGGATTTGTTTGGTAGCAGTTATCTATGACTATTATCAAGGGATCTCGGTAAATGTTTGTGGTTGGGAGAGGGGCTGATGGGAGGACGCGCGGACATCCAAAAGTTTACTGTGGAGCCCAGCCTTCTCTAGTTACACCACTGGCCATGACCTTCATCTTGTCAGGCTTATCACCATCTACCCCTTCCACCGCAAAAAAATAATGGCAATTTTGCAGTCAAATTCGGAGGCAGCCAGGAAGGAAAATTAAAGGAGAGAGATTTCTTTTTTTTTTTTATCATCATCTGGCAGGGTTAATTTCAGAGCCTTATAAAGCCAGAGCATCTAGGCCCCCTGACCATTAACAGTTCCTATCTTTCATTATATCAGCAAGCCACTAATGTAAATATGATCAGTTCCCCTGGCAGCAATACTGCCAATACCTGCCTGATGTCACCTATATGATGCAGTCAGCTGAAGAGAATTCTATCATTAGCTAACCAGTTTCCCACCAGTCTCAGGAATACAATTTGTGTTAGGTCAACTAGTGCAGCAACTTCTGTGGATAATCGTTTGGTTGTATGTGATAGCTTGCTCAAATATGTGAATGCACAGAGATTCTCATAAACAAAAGACAAGACACTTTCTTACGGCTTTGAAGACTTTGGCTCTGGCAGTGAACAGTCCTGGCACTGCCAAGTGAGTAATGAAGACAGATAAGTATACAAAATGGCATCATAATTGAGAAAGAACTTAAAGCATCATCTCAGCTTAACAACTTTTAAACAGTTTTCCATTATCGTTATAACAGTTTCACAAAGTAAGTATTCAATTTATAGTGCTCACTGTTGAGAAAACTGTTTTATTTATCAGGTCCAGTAATGAGTTTACCATCCTCAGATAGCAAGATAAAAGAGCTATACATTATATAGCGCACTCACTACAGCAAAAATTCAGTGTGGTGTTAGGGGCAGAGACAACCCAGTCATAGTAAAACTGAAATGGTTTGTTAAATAAAGTTATCAGTTTAATATATATTTTTATATTTTTTAAAAATATATATATATATATATATATATATAATATATATATAACACTTGTTTTCCAAATTATTATGCAAAAAGTGTTTGGAGTGATAAGGTAAGATTTTTTTGTTTGTCAGTTAAACTCATTGATGGTGATGTGTCAGGGCTCTTTATATCCTGAAAGCATTTGCAGTCTCCTGTGCTAAATTAGTTTGGCAGGTGTGCCCAAATTTAAAAGGCAAGACTAACTTACGAAGGCCCTGTCCCACATTATTAAGCGGGACCTACATTTTCAGCCAATATAGGAAAGAAAAAGGATGTGTCGGCTGCTGAGAAGCAACAAATTGTGGAGTGTTTAGGTCAAGGCATGACTAAAATTTCAACATTGCCAAGACACTTCATTGTGATCATCGCACAATCAAGTATTATGTAGCTGATTCACAGCACACACGTTGCGTGCTGATAAGGGAAAATTGAGGACTCTTTCCAACAGCCAATTACGTCATGTTAAAAGAGCAGCTGCAAAAATGCCTTGCCCATAGCAGCAGACAAGTTTTTGAAGCTGCTGGTGCCTTTAACGTCCCCCGAACAAAAAAGATGCAGGGCCCTTCAGAAAGTTTGCAGCTGTGGTAAGCCATCCTGTCGACCTCCTCTATCCACTGAAACACAAGCAGGGGGCCAAACAATACATGAAAAACTGACTTCAAAACTGTTTTGGTCACAGATGAGTGCCGTGCAATGCTCAATGGTCCAGATGATGGAGTGGAGGATGGCTGGTTGATGGCCCACCCCCATGCAAAACAGGCTACGGCGCCAACAATGAGGAGGTGGAGTAATGTTTTGGGCTGGAATCATGGGGAGGAGAGATGTCGGCCCCTTTAGGATCCCTGAAGGTGTAAAGATGAACTCCATAATGTATGTGGAGTTTCTCAAAGCACTTCCTGCCATGGTTCAAAGAAGAACCGTGCATTCCGCAGCAAGATCATTTTCCATGCATGATAATGCACCCTCTCATGCTCCCAAATAACACATCTGCATCTCTGGCTGCTTTTGGCATAAAAAGGGGAAAAACTTATGATGTGGCCCCCACGCTTCCCATAAAAATTAATTAATATAAAAATTATATAAATTAATAATCTATAAATATAAATATTTATCATATTGTAAGGCAGCAGCCAGGAAGGTGTGCAATGGTGTTTTTATTCCAGCCAAGTTCTTTGCATATACCTGGAGGAGCTCAGACAGAAACATGTCATCTGACAGGTCCCTTAAATGAACCAGTGAGAGGTACAGCTGGTGGCCAAAAGATTCACCCTACTGAGTGGGGACCATGGCAACAAAAGGCATTTGAAGTGGTGAAAGAGGCGCTGACCAGTGCTCTGATTCTGGCCTTTGCATGGTTCGATACTCCTCCTGATGATTGACTATGTACAGATTGGGTACTCTGTCTCTGGGCAATCATACTGCTTGGTCATGACGGACCATTACATAAAATATGCAGTGGCTGTACCCACCAGGGATCAGACGGCAGAGTCTGCCGCCGAGGCGGTTTGCACACACTTTATATAAGTGTTTGGGTGCCCGCATAGGATACATTCTGATCAGGGAGCATGTTCCAAGGGCAGAGGCGTAACTACCGGGGTAGCAGACAAAGCAACTGCCCCGGGGCCCGTGCTCTTAGGGGGCCCGACGTCTGCTACCCTGGTAGTTTGGCTCTTGCGCCCGCCGGCAGTGAACTTACTAGTTCACTGCCGGAGGACGTGGAGCTGCGGGGCCCGGCGCTTCCTACCGGCCGCATGTCAGGGAGCCTCTCTCCCTCACAGGCGGCCGGTACAAAGAGCAGGGACGCAGGGGAAGCGTCATAGAGATGCTCTCTCCTGACGTCACAGCCTGAAGGGGGCTGGCCCCGCCCCCTCAGCTACCCTGATCAGTGTGACTGCGGGGCTGGAGCCAGCAGCAGCAGCAGGAAGAGGACACAGCAGGGAGGTAAGTAACACTCCCCCCCCCCGTGCCACAAAACGGCCCCCCTCCCTCCCTGTCCCCCTACCTAGTCCCTCCTCCCTCCCTGTCCCCCAACCTAGTCCCCTTAACCCCCCAAAATGGGCCCCCCTCCCTCCCTGTCTCCCAACCTAGCACCCCAGTCCCCCCAAAACAGACCCCCCTCCCTCCCTGTCCCCCAACCTAGCCCCCCCTGTCCCCCAAAACTGGCCCCCCTCCCTGTCCCCCAACCTAGCCCCCCCTGTCCCCCTAAAACGGCCCCCCCTCCCTCCCTATGTCCCAACCTAGCCCCTCTGCCCCCCTTAAATGGCCTCCCTCCCTCCCTGTGTCCAAACTTAGCCCCCCTGTACCCCCAAAACGCCCCCACCCTGTCCCCCAACCTAGCCCCCCTGTCCCCCCAATGCGGCCCCCCCTTCCTCCATGTCCAGCAATCTAGCCCCCCTCTCCCCCCAAACCGGCCCCCCTCCCTCCCTGTGTCCCAACCTAGCCCCCCTCTCCTCTCAAAACGCCCCCCCAATCTAGGCCCCCTGTCCCCCCAAAACGGCCCCCCTCCCTCCCTGTCCCCCAACCTAGCCCCCCCTGTCCCTCCAAAGCGGCCTTCCTCCCACCCTGTCCCCAAACCTAGACCCCCTGTCGTCCCAAAACGGCCCCTTCTCCCTCCCCGCGCCCCCCGTCCCCCGAAATGGCCCCTCCCTCCCTGCGCCCCCCCTGTCCTCCAAAACGGACCCCTCCCTGTTCCCCAAAATGGCCCCCCTCCCTATCCTCTAACTCAACCCCCCGTCCCCCAAAACGGCCCCCCTCCCTCCCTATCCCCTAACTCAGGCCCCCCTCCCTCCCTGTCCCCTAACTCAGGCTCCCCCTCCCTCCCTGTCCCCCAACTCGGCCCCCGCTCCCTGAATCTCCATTCCCTACCTGACCCCCACTCAACTCCCCTCTTCTCTTCCTGACCCCTTTCCAACACACCCCTCCTTCTCCACCCCCCACCACTATTTCCCTCCCTTCCCCAAGGCCTACCCAGCTTTCCCACATGCTGGATGGGCTATCCAGCACCCAGGAAAGCTGAGTGGCACCCATCCCCACAGCAGGCACCGATCTTTTTAGGATGCCTACTGTGAACCATGTCACCCAGCTTTCCCAGCTGTTGAATAATCTATCCAGTATATGGGACAGCTGGATGACATCCCTCCACAGCAGGTATCCCGAAAAGCTAAATGCCTGCTGTGGGGGATGGGTGCCACTCAGCTTTCCTGGACACTGGACACCGGCTGTTTGAATGTCACCCAGCTTTCCCATATACTGGATAGATTATTCAGCAGCTGGGAAAGCTGGGTGACACTCATCCTCCACAGCGGGCACCCAGCTTTTCTGGGCGCCTGCTGTTTGGATTTCACCCAGCTTTATCGTGCACTGAATAGGCTATTCTTCATCCCGGAAAGCTGGGTGACATGGTTCACAGCAGGCGTCCAGGAAAGCTGGATGATGTCCCATTTGTAGTTTTTTTTATTTTTTATTTTTTACAGATTCCCATTTGGACTACGTCGGATTCGGTGGACTACGTCGGATGGCGTTGTGTCTATTTCTTTAATAAAATGGATAACGAGGACGGGTGTCGGGGAGTGTTTATTTAAATAAAGTGTTTTCTCCTGTTTTTATGTGTTTTTTTTTTCATTTTATTCCAGTGATAGTAGTGGCGGTATCTGGATGATGCCTCTCCATTATTATCGCTCGGGCTTGGTGTCAGCCAGCAGTGTTTTTTTGTCACCCCAAGGCTGACACTAACCCCTGTCACTATTACCCCAGTAGCCAACGCACCAGGGGTACTGGGAAGAGCCGGTAACCGTCAGGAGCGGACCCTCTAATGTGAGGGTCCGCCTCTGGAGCAGCTGCAGGCTGGTATTTTTAGAATGGGAAGTTACCAGTATCAATGGTTCTTCCCATTCTGATAGTATCAGGCTGCCGCTGTCGGTTTTACCCTGGCTGGTTATGGAAATTCGGGGGGACCCCAAGTCATTTTTTTTCTGAAAAAGTATTTATTTGCTAAGAATCTGCACATGGGCATCCACTGAAATGATTACAGGAGGTGCCCACTGTAGGATTCTCAATAAATAAATGATTTAAAAATAAATAAATAAACAACGTGGGGGTCCCTCCAATTACCATAACCAGCCAGGGTAAAACCAACAGCTGCAGCCTAATAATATCAGAAAGGGAAGGTCCATCATTACTGGTCCATTCCCATTCTAAGAGTACCAGCCTGCAGCCGCCCCAGAAGCAGACCCTCACATTAGAGGGTCCGCTCCTGACGGTTACCGGCTCTTCCCGGTACCCCTGGTGTGTTGGGTATTGGGGTAATCGTGACACGGGATTAGTGTCGGCCTTGGGGTGACAAAAACTGCCGCTGGCTGACACCAAGTCCGAGCGCTAGTAATAGAGGCATCTGACAGACACCTCCATTACTATCACTGGAAAAAATGGAAAAAAAATAACAGAAACAAAATAAAAAAGCAGTTTATTTAAATAAACTCCGACACCTGCCCCGCTGACCATCTTAGTTTAGAAATAGATGCTACGCTGGTCCGACATAGTCTAACGAATCCAATAGTATTAAACTCCATCCCCTGCATCCCTGAAGGTCACGGCTGTGGCTGATCATCTGGGAGTGCAGGGAATGGAGAACAGGCCACAGCTGCACCACAATCTCCGCATGACTGGTCTTCTGTCTCCCCCCAGGAGATTGTGCTGTAAGCTGTGGGATTTACCTCCTCTCTCACCCTGTGGCCTAGTGTCAACACAAAATACAACCCTCACCTTACACTCTATAACCCCCTGACCACTGCCTGTTGCCCAATACTCCCCTACTCCACCTATCACCCCATGGGGAGTTTGTACAGACGGTGGAATTAGTAGGAAGGTGCTGGAGAAGTGCAGACTCTAAGATGTTTGTGTGGTTAATTCTGCAGGGACGAGGCCGGGAGAAGTGGTCATGGTGATCTGGAAGAAACGGAGAAAGGGAACAACTCCCAACAGAGAAGATGTCGCCTGTGAGTCACTAAACTGTATTGTACTCTCATCACTTATATGTCTGCAAAGCCTGTGTACAACTATTATCTACCCCCATATGGTCACTGTATGACAGGAATATTGGTAGGTGTGTAATGGTTTATATTCAGGATGGCTGTATTATTCAGTTACTATGTGATGGTGATATGTGGTCATGGTATTACTTAGTCACTATGTGGTGGTGATATGTGATCATGGTGTGATGGTATTATTCAGTCACTATGTGGTGGTGATATGTGGTCATGGTGTGATGGTATTATTCAGTCACTATGTGGTGGTGATATGTGGTTATGGTGTGATGGTATTATTCAGTCACTATGTGGTGGTGATATGTGGTCATGGTGTTGTGGTATTATTCAGTTACTATGTGCTGGTGATGTTGTCATGGTGTGGTGGAATTATTCGATCTCTGTATAGCGGTATTATTGATAATATTAGTCTTGGTGTGGTTAGTAACAGTACGGGGATATTTGCTCCTTGTACAGCGGTATTATGTGGTCACTGAACAACCATTATATAGAGGTATCATCCATAGAACATTGTCTTACAGCTATTTGTATGGATCTCTGTATATACAATGCATTACTTTATATTTACATATAATTACATATTTACAGACTCTAGTGGCGTCGCTGTTGTGTTGGCGTTGGTCTTCTGGAGGGGCGGGGCATGATTTTGTTTGGTGGGACGTGGTTATAGGCGTGTCCTGGTATGATGTAATTTGTTTGGGTGTGGTCAGAGGTGTGACCTGATGTGATGTCATTTGTTTGGGCGTGGCCAGAGGTGTGGCTAATGTGTCCCTATTTGCAATCTCTAAATGTTGGGAGGTATGGCGTTATTGGTAATGTTGGTTTTGGTATAGTGGATTTGTTTGGTAGCAGTATGATGGCGATATGTATGGTGAGGTATTTGCCCCTTGTATTATCTACATTATCTAACTGCATGTCCTGGTAAATGTTCGTGGTCGGGGAGGGGGAGGCCCCATCCAAAATTTACTTTGGGGCCCAGGCTTCTCTAGTTACGCCCCTGTCCAAGGGGCTTTAATGAGTGAACTGTACCAGCTATATGGGATTGAGCATTCCCGCATTACTCCATATCATCTCCAGGGGGGGGCATGTGAGTGGTTTAACCACACCCTGATCCACATGCTGCAGATGGTTAGGTGGCCTGAGTACTTGTCTGAACTGATGTGGGACTATAACAATAGGGTGCACAGTACCACGGGTTATTCCCCACATATGCTGATGTTCGGAAGACCAGGCTGGGAGATTGAGGATCCGCCACCAACCAGTACCACTGCGTGGGCACAAGAACTCCCCCGCCAGCTGAGAGCAGTGCACAAGGTCATAGAAGAACGACTGAACAAGTGGTACACCCTAATCTGCAGCCTGTGCAGAGAGACGGGTATGCCCCAGGTGATCGGGTGATGGTCAGAGCCAAGAGACCATCCGGAAAGTTGGATGGGAGGTGGGAGGCCGTCCCGTATGTGGTAAAGAGGAGGGTTGACCCTGTCATCCCAGTCTATGAGGTAGAGCTGATAGGGACAGGGGGCCCCTCACAAAATCTGCACCATAATATGTTAAGGTGCTGTAATTTTGAGAAGCCCATGACTGTGCATGAAGTACCTACCCCTGTCCAGCAACCTCCCTTAGTTGAGTGGTGGACTGTCCTGATTCCGGTCTCAAGTGAGGTTCCAGCTGTGGCAAGCTTGCCACCTAGGGATAGATTGGAGCAGTCAATAAGTCAATAAGTCTTTCCCGAGGGGATGTGCCTCAAGCCCCTGAGCCTATAGCCCCATGTAGGATGCCCAGGTCTAATACTGGTGGACCCCAGCACTATGCGCAAGATGAGTTTGTGTGGGGAGGGTCGTCCAGCATTAAACTTGCAGTTTTATTGAAAAACTATATAAAAAATCTTCACTTAAGATCCACACTAGTGCGGTGGTATGTGGGATAGTGGAAAAGCCCATTGTGTATACCTAGCAGAATCCTATGTGTAATTTATGATTGAAAATTATCTTGTTGAATTCTGCAGTTTGGCCACTAGATGCTACTGTTGCCAGAATTTGATTTATGCAAAATAGAGACTAAGACATGTCATGTGACAGACAGACACGAGGCAGAAGCCATCTTAGAGAACAGGTGGAAGGACTGAGAATGCTGGCAGAGGACAGATGATGGCCGCAGATTGGAGCAGCTCTCCTGTTTCTGTGAGTCCATGAACTGGGATCACCTCCTGAGAGAGAGAGGGGTGCGGCTGGCTGCATTACTGCTGGTGTCGAGGAAAGCACCGTGAAGGAAGGGAAATTCTGCAGGAGACAGAGAGAAGCATCCACCATCTTGGATATTCAACATCATCAGTAGGGATCCACAACTCTGGGCAGTGAGTGTCCGCAAGTCCAAGGTAAACGCGGGTCAAAGAAAGCGTGCACGCCAACGAACCTAGGACTATTTGCAGGCCTGTAGGTAGCATAGTTAGGGCAGATTTTGTGTCAGACCATAAGTGTCATTTCTAGTATGTTTTCTGTTTTGGAGCATTGGAGAAGGATTCTCCTAGAACTATTACTCTTGCAATCGGTTTGCATATCAAAGGTGCTCTGCAATGCGAGCGCATCTTTGAACGGCAACACACGCAATTTGTCTTTGTACGGTATTAAAAGGTAAAGGGTGTTCGGCCTTTCCGAACCCTGGGGGTAGGTAAACTTATTGTGCATCCTGAGGATACACTCCCGGCGGCGCGCTGTGTAGCACAGGGGTCTCGGTCACAACTTTGTACATGTGTGTTTGGGAAATCTGTTGAACATACTTTCCTGAAAAGTTCAGTAAACTATATTTTTGTTGAACTGGTGTTGGAGTTGTTTTCTTCATCCGTGACTTTGCTGTATTCCGGGAAGCCTACCTTGGTACTCAGCTCACATATTGCTATCCTTGTGCTTGTTATTGCTGCACATTTATTTTCCTGCAATAAACATATGGAAGGACCTGTTTGTACCCTAAGGCTAGGTTCACACGGCTTAAATGCAGGGCATAATTACGCCCCGCAATTTCGCCGCATGGGCGGGGCGGGAGCGGGGGGCCGGCACCTCGCCGGCCCATAGACATTCATTACCAGCGATACAGCGCTTGTAATTCACATGTCCCTTATCTCCACCCTCGGCGTATTCGCCGAGCAGGGAGAGGAGACGTAATCCATAGTTCTCTATGAGAACTGTGGATTACCGTAATGACTGGGACGTATTCCAGCCGTAATTTGTGCACTCTGGTGCGTAATTACGGACTGAAATACGTCCTATTTTGAGCAGTGTGAACATAGCCTAAAACTGCCTATGTCTCGATGCCTAATGGACTTTTGCTGTGATCCCTGAGCCATAAATGCTCACATATGGTGGAGGAGGCAATGGGCATATTAAAGGGACAGTACTCTTAAAGAGACAGGCAGAGAAAGTGTCGCCAACATATGTCCTGGGTGAAAGTTGCAACTGTGCAACAAGCTAAGACAGTCAAAATGGACGAACTGTTGAAACAACTAATCCAGGCCAATACCAACCTCCAACTGATGGTGGCTAACCAGCTTAAGACGTACGAGGAGATTGTACGGACCCAAGCAGAAGCTAATTGCCTGCTAACAGAAACGCACCAAGCGGCGGTAAAAGAGCAGCAGCAGATGGACCAGGCTGTAAAGCAGCAGCTCCAGGTCCTGAATACATGGTCAGAGGGGTCAACAAGTAGGCAGTTCATGCCCCGTCAAGCGGTGCTATACGTCCTGCACAAAATGACCCAAAAGATGAGTACGTCGAGGCGGAACCTTCAAGAGGATCGCAGAGAGCAGCTTCCAGTGGACCAGTGGGCAGATGTCTCGGCCCCCTTTCTAACAGGTGAACCGCAAAAGGCCTACTTCGACCTGAGGGTCCCAGACGCCAAGGATTACACCAAGTTGAAAGGGAGGATACTAGCCTGACTAGGGGTTACTCTGGTGGTACCGGCCAAGATAGTCTACACCTGGGAGTTTGATCCAGCGAAGCCAGCTTGGTCACAAATGTATGACCTCTTCCACCTCACCAGCAAGTGGTTACAACCAAAGAGTCTTACACCTGCCCAGGTGGTTGAGCGGGTAATCTGTGATTGCTTTGTACGCACCCTACCCATGAGGTTCCAGCGATCTGTGGGGTATACGGACTCCAAAAGTGTGGACAAGCTCGTCTCAGCTGTGGAGAGGTACAAAATTTGCCCACCCCAAAAAGGTCCTTTTACCTAGAGCCCAGGGCCCTATTGTTTGCTGGCAGCGTCAAGGACTGGGTCACGTCGCCGCATGTTGTCCAACCTTGGAGGAACCCATGCACTCTGGTGTTGTGAGGCGTACGTCATTATTTGCAAGGTCTTCTTATACCACTTGTGCGGAGACTGGCGGTGATCAGTGGGAATGAACGGTCAGAATTAATGGACACTAAGAACAAGCTCTTATGGATTCTGGGAGTTTGGTGACCCTGGTACAAGCCATGCTGGTGATCTCAGACCAACTCCAAACAAGCCGTCTACGGGTGGTCTGTATTCACAGTGACATCAGAGACTACCCCACCACACTACTCACCCTAGAGACTCCCTACAGGGTCGCATGACATGAGCTTAACCCACAGTACTATTCTTGGCTGTGACTTTGCCTTATTCTGGGATTTGAGGGAGAATAAACAGGGTCGAGTGTATAATGTTGTACCTCTTGTAAATGGTATATGTGAAATTGGTGATGTGTCTGCCCAGTTACAAGGAGAAACATACGTTTCCATTGTCAATCCTGGCCGGGGACCCAGAGAAAAACCCCTCTGAAGTAGAGTTCTCTTACTTGCCAGTATCGAGAGGGAACTTTGGTACTGAACAGCAGAGGGACCCTAACCTGGTAAATGCTGGGAAAATCATTAAGATAATAGATGGTAAACCCGAGGAACCAGGTAAGGAGTTGGTCTACCCTAATTTTTCTGTAAGCAATGACCTACTATACCGAGTGAAAAAGACGCCAACCGAGGTGGTAGAGCAGTTGGTGGTACCTAGGTCACATGTTCACATGGTTCTGGAGCTAGCTCAGTCCCATGTGCTGGGGGGACACTTAGGAGTGGAGAAAACCAAAGAAAGTGTGGAGCATAACTTCTACTGGCTGGAAATCTATAGAGTGATTTGAGGAATTTTGCTGATCTTGCCCGGAGTGCCAGATTAACACCCCTAGGCCCCATTTTTGGAGCCCCCTAATTCCTCTTCCGATTATAGAGGTCGCCTTTGAATGGATCGCCATGGATTTGGTAGGGCCTCTTCCTAAGTTAGCCAGGGGACATCACCACATCTTAGTGGTCCTCAACTAACCCACCAGCTATGCAGAGGCCATTTCCCTTAGGAACACCTCCTTGAGAGCTATAGTGAAGGAGCATTTCCAGATGGTCACCTGAACTGGGATCCCAAAGGAGATCCTAACTGACCAGGGCACTCGCTTCATGTCCAAGGTGACCAAGGAACTCTGCCGGGGATGTTAAAAAGGTGGAGGATAAGTATGGGAGAGACTAGGACCGCCTGCTACCCTACCTGATGTTCTCCATATAGGAAGTTCCACAAGCATCCACAGGATTCTCACCTTTTAAGCTCCTATAGGGTAGACTACCCAAGGGACTCCTTGACATAGCCAAAGAGACCTGGGAACAGGAGAATACCCCATATAGAAGTGTGATTGAGCTGCATCACCGATATGCAGGATAGAATCACTACAGTCCTGCCCATTGTCAAAGAGAACATGCAGCAGGTCCAAGAAACCCAAGCCAGGGTGTATAACAGGTCAGCAAGGGTCAGAGTGTTTCAACCAGGTAACTGGGTGATAGTGCTTGTACCAATGGTCGAACCTGCAGGGTATGTCAGCACGTTAGACCCGCAAGGTATATAAGCATATTAGACCTCACTAAAGGCTAGTGGCAGGTTCCCCTCACAAACGAGGCAAAGGAAAAAATGGCCTTTTCCACCCCAGATGGACATCTGGTAGGAAGACCATTCAGAGTAATCACGGACCATTCCCCTTTAAAATGGCCTGAAATAAAGGGAAAAATGCAAGGTGGTTCCTGCCTTACAGGACTTTAACTTCTGTGTAGAACATCGCCCAGGCTGACAACAAGCTAATGCAGATGCATTGCACAGCTTCATGGCACAAGGTGCTCCGCCCCACAGGTCTGAGCAGAGGGGGGATATGTAAGGCAGCAGCCGGGAAGGTCTGCAATGGTGTCTATATCCCAGCCAGGTTCTGGGCATATACCTGGAGGAACTCAGAAAAATGTCACCAAGGAAAGGAGCCTTAGTGAAGTGAAAAGCCGATTAGTTAGATCAACAGCATCAGGCGGTTGACACACATTTATTGTAGTGTTTGGTATGGCTTCCAGCCATTCCGGGATGGCTTTTCATTGGGAGTAAGCAAAGTGTTGGGTGGGTGCTTACTCCCCATGTTCCACACCAGGATTTACCTGGCCTATTTAAAGTCAGAAGGTCAGCTGACTAGGTGTGGCTGTAAGTTTATATATAGAAACAAATTACACCAGCGCTAACTCTTCTATATGTCTCCCAACTCAATGTAGCAATTCTCCAGAAAATAGAATAGCTCAACAATCACTATTGATTAAAGCAATGGTAAACACCTGATACAATAGTGGTTAATCCACAATCAGCTCTTCTACCCTAATCAACTCCGTATCTCACAACTAAAGGTCATTATAAAATACACATAAAAGCACCAAAAATTACAAGAACTCTTGCAACGTACCTAAGAGCTCTTTCCATAAACTGCATGCATCCAAACGTATGATATCCACAGCGATCCACTTCACTGACAAAGTAAGGAATGGAACGTTCGTAATCGAATTGACCAAGCACTCCAGCCGGCAGCGCTCAGATCTCCAACACGTAAAAACTAACTGGTAGACTAAGGTGACGTCATCTAGACTACAGAGGCTTGTCCAATACAAAAATACCAATGCCTTTCGTTAGAAATCACGGCTTCCTTCATCAGAGCTGCATTGGAATAGCGTTAACTACCATCCCTTTCTTTATGTCAGTTTAGATAAAAGCGATTAGATGTAAATATAAAAACTTTTAATCTTTATTATCAAAATATTAAAAAAATCACTAAATTCTCACTAGCATTATATAATCCTTAAAATTAATAAATCCCTAAAGATATAATAATAATAATAATAATCCCTAAATAAATCCTTAAAAATATGCATATATGCAAGTACCATCATGCATTGTGTTCCTTATTTAAAATGTGAATATTTCAATGTCAACATTAAGGCCATTTGGTACCTGAGTATTTAAATTAAAAATCCTTTTGTTTCTATCCTGGACATCTTACCAATAAGATGATTTAACTTGTTCAATTCCAAAAATGTTTACATTTTTAGGGATTTCTCATGCAGATGGCAAAAATGTCTGGATAGTGGATGTCCTAAATACCCTCTCTGAATGTTATAAAAATGTTCTCTCAAACGAACATATAATGGACGTTTTGTCCTACCTATATATATTTTGTCACATGGGCATATTTGACATGTAATATAATCTTTAATTTCAAAACGTTCAGAAGTAGTTCCATTACTAAAATTTAAAGTTTTACTTTTATTAGTATGGCAGCATCGGTATGCATAACAATGTCCACATGAATAAAAACCGAACCGTTTTATATGGTTATTTTCCTACCAGGAACTTCCTGTGTCAATACCATTATTGCCGGTGTTTTTAACTGTAGTTCTAACCATATTTTTTACCGTAGGTGCTATAAAATTACCTAAATTCCTTGCTTTTTTAAAAATTAATCTAGGATTTTTTTACAAAAATTCTCCAATAATTTTATCCTGTTTTAAAAAAGACCAATGTTTGTAAATTATGTTTTTAAAAAATTTTGTATGATCATGATACTGAGTTATAATAGGGAGTTTGGCTATTTGTTGTTCTATTATAGTCTCCTCCTCTATAATAGTTTTATGTTCCTCATTATTACTATTATGTTTATTTAAAAGTACTTCTTGCGTGATTCTTTATTTCTTCATTAGTTGCTTCTAAACCCTCTTTATTGTATGCTCTACTTAAAAATTGGGAGCATAATTTGTCTGCTTCTTCCCCATAGTATCTCGTTCTTGTACACTTCCGTTTGATTCTCAAAAATTGGCCCTTTGGTATGTTTGAGAGCCATCTAGATAAATGGCAGCTATTGTATGGTATAAAACTGTTAGTATCCGTCTTTTTCCGATAGCTCTTAGTTTGTAAAGAATTTTGGTCAATAAAAATTGTAATATCCAGAAAATATACTGCCTTTTTACTAAATTCATAATTGAATGAAAGGAAAAAGTAATTTTTGTTAATTTCATTTAAGAACATATTTAATGAATCCAATGATCCTTGTCATATTAATAGCACATCATCTATGAATCTTTTCCAGAGTATTATTTGTTCTCTTAACTTACCTTCTGGATAGATCATAGACATCTCCCAACCGCCCACATAGAGGTTAGCGTTACTCGGAGCGAATTTGGTACCCATGGCGTTACCCCATGTTTGTAAATAATCTACATATATAATATATCTATATTATAAAAATAATATATATCATTATATATATATATGTATATAATATTAATTATATATATGTAAAGTAATTATGTCTAAATAAATGCTGAACAGTCCACAATATAATCTATTTGTTGCAATTTATAATTATCTTCCTTTTTCAAAAAATGTTTAATCATTTGACAACCTTTTTCATGTTGTATAACAGTATATAGTGAGGTTATGTCTAAAGTAACAAGAAAGTAGTCATCCTTCCATTTGATTTTATTGAGTTCATTAAGAATGTGAGTTGTATCCTTTAAATATGCAGGTAATTTCTTAACTGTAGACTGTAGTTGAACATCTACATATTTTGATAAATTAGTAGATAAACATCCTATAGGGTAAAGGATGTTTATCTACTAATTTATCAGAATATGTAGATAGGGTATAGTATGATTTTACAAATTGAGAAATAATTGCCTTTTTTTTGGAATAAAAAGTGATAAAAAAATCAGGTATCTGAAAATGGGGCCAATGAAACCCACATTGCAGTCTGCAAAAAGAAAAACCGCAAAAGGCCCGTTGATGGAAAAATAAAAAAGTGGGAGAGAGTGATGCAAAGCATTTCAAAAAATCATTGGAATCGCACTTGTCGCAATTGTGTTTTTTTCCCATTCCACCTGCCTGGCGAGGACGCAAACGTAGGTGCTGTGCATCAGTTAACACCTTACCGACCTTCCATGTACCCGTACGTCAAGGTCAGGTAGGGGTTCCCTCAAATTGACATATGGGTATGTCATGGCGATCTTGTGAGCTCAAAAGCGGAGCTCTCAAGATCACGGCATGGAACCAGCGGTATATTACCGCTGGCATCATGTCGTACCCCCCACGGACCCTTCACCTCCATACGAACGGCAATCGCCCCAAAAAAGATAAAAAGTAAATAAAATACCCATTTTTGGTATCGCCGCATGTGTAACAACCCACCCTATAAATAGGTCATGTCATTTAACCCGTACGGTGAACGCCGTAAAAAAAACAATAAAAACAGTCAAAGAATTGCGATTTTTGTTCATCCCGCAGCACATAAAATGGAATAAAAGTCATCAAAAACTCATATCAATTAAAATTAAAACCAATTAAAACGTCAGTTCATCCCACAAAAAATAAGTCCTTACACAGCTCTGTATACAGAAAAATAAAAAAGCGATTGCTATCAGAAAACAGCAATGCATAAAAATAGTTTTACACAATAAAAAAAAATAAATAAATTGTGCTTCCACGTAAAAAAAAACCTATATAAATTGGGTATCGCCATAATCACCTCAACCCACAGAGTAAAAACTAACTTGTCACGTATATTGCACGGTGAGCGCTATTAAAAATAAAAAAACACTACTAGGATTGCAGTATTTTCATCACCCTGCCTTCCAAAAAACAATTTAAAAGCGATCATAAAGCCCTGTCCCTCCAAAAATGATAGCAATAAAATGTCATCTCATCCCGCTAAAAAAAGTCCCTACACAGCTCCGTACACAGAAAAATAAAAAAGTTATGGCTCTCAGACTATGGCGATGCAAAAACGTGTTTTCTTTATGAATAAAAGTGTTTTTATTGTGTAAAAGCAGCAAAACATAAAAAA
>JAODAL010041826.1:0-35477 GCA_025379985.1 Phyllomedusa bahiana
ATATATTATGGTAAAAGGATATATAAGTATATAAAAAAGTATAGGATAAATGAAGATAAAAAAAAAGTATATAAGTAAATAGAATGGGAAAGTATATATGGTATTAAAGAGAGTATAATATGTATATGAAAATAGGAAAGGAACGATATGTATAATAATGGGTAGAAGTGAGTATATAATGTATATAGAGGTAAGAGGATAGTAAGTTGTACAGGTAAATATAGTAATAGAGAGAGTATATTTGTAAATAGAGGATAAAAGGTTAATAAAGGAGCAGTAATGTATGAGTAATTATAGGGGTATAGAGAGTATATATGTATATTAGAAGGTATAATCAGGGTATAAAGAGCAGTATTTGTAGGTTAAAAAAATAATGGGGTATTAAGGATGTATAATTGTAATAGAGGATACACAGGGTATACAGGAAGCAGTATTAAGTATATATAGGGAATATAGAAGAGTATATTATTGTATAAGAGGATAAAAGTATAAGAAGTAGTATGTACAGGTATATATATATGGGGTATTGAGGAGTTTATGTATATAGAGGATAAACAGTATAAAGGAGTAGTTATCATGTATATATGGATAGAGAAGTATATATGTGTATATAAAAATACAAGGGTATAGATGTAGTTTTAAGGAATATATATGGGGTTATTTAGAGAGGAGTATATATGTATATTTAGAAAAGATACAAAGGTTATAAGGCAGCAGTATGTACAGTATTTTATGGGTAGAGGGTATATAGTAAGGATATCATGTATAAGGGGATAAAGAGGATACACAGGGATATACAGGGAGCAGAGTACAGTTATATTATAATGGATAGGAGGGGTATATATGTATATAGAGGATAAACAGGGTATACAGGCAGTAGTATGTACAGGTATATATGGGGTATAGAGGAGTATATATGTATATAGAGGATACACAGGGTATACAGGCAGCAGTATGTACAGGTATATATGGGGTAGTATAGAGGAGTATATATGTATATAGAGGATACACAGGGTATACAGGCAGCAGTATGTACAGGTATATATATGGGGTATAGAGGAGTATATATGTATATAGAGGATACACAGGGTATACAGGCAGCAGTATGTACAGGTATATATATGGGGTATAGAGGAGTATATATGTATATAGAGGATACACAGGGTATACAGGCAGCAGTATGTACAGGTATTAATGGGGGTAGTTTGAGGAGTTATTGTACAGTGGATACACAGGGCATTACAGGCAGGAGTAGTACAGGTATTTTAAAGGGCTTAGATGGAGTATTATGGGGATAAGGATACACAGGGTATACAGGCAGCAGTATGTACAGGTATATATATGGGGTATAGAGGAGTATATATGTATAAAGAGGATAAAGGGTTTTTACAGGCAGAGATGTACAGGTTTATATGGGGCATTGAGGAGTATATATGGGGATTAGAGGATACACGGGTATACAGGCAGAGCTTACAGGTATATATGTGGGGTTGTATAAGGGGTATATATGGGATATAGAGGATACACAGGGTAAAGCTGCAGAGTACGGTATTATGGGGTATAGAGGAGTATATATGTATATAGAGGATACACAGGGTATACAGGCAGCAGCATGTACAGGTATATATATGGGGTATAGAGGAGTATATATGTATATAGAGGATACACAGGGTATATATATGGGGCAGTATAGAGGATACACGGGGTCACACACACATGGACACAGGGGCGGCTCTTACAGGTGACGATGGGCTTGTTCTCCATGGTGTACACCACCCCTGCTTCTCCGTTTCCGGTGCCCCCTGGCCCCGCCCCTTCCATGGGCTCCGGTCACGGCTCCATTCCGGGCTCAGCAGTCCCCGCGCTGTCACTTCCGGCTTCCTCTGTCTTCCTGACAATCGTTTCCGGAACATGCGGAGAGCCGCGATTGGTTGATCAATGACAAGGGGGTGTGGCCTGCTGCCCGCCGCTTATTGGTCGATACCATTGTGACGCGCGGCTCCTCTTCACCACTGATTGGCTCTCTTCTTGTCACGTGACACCCGCGGCTGCGCCATGTTTGTTTCTGGCAGATTGCTATGGTCTTCTTATTAGTTTGCCCTCAGCTCTGTGGCGTTAGGTTTCTCCGTCGCACGAAGGCATCATGGGAAATGAAGCTGTTGTCATGGAGATTTCCAAGGCTGCGCTGCTCCTTCTGTGGCCCTTTGGAGGTTTGCATTGATTGCCCTTAAAGGGGTTTTCTCATTTTAAAGATTATAGTTCAACAGGTGGGGAGGAAAAATCTAAGCTTAAACCCTAAGCAAAGTGCGATTAGGGACATGAGGGCACGGAGATGAGTTCTGCGCCCGGTCGACGTGTGCGGTGTGGGGTTCACTGACAGCGATCAGAGGTCCTGCAGAGAGAGAGATCTTTTGCAGTCCCATGTAAACACAAACAGATAAAGCGTATGGTTTTGTTCTGCAGATCTGTAGAGGGCAGAGGCGTAACTTGAAGTTCCTGGGCCCTAGTGCACTTACAATGCTGGTGTCCCTTATGTGGCAGAAGGGCTTTTGGGCCCCTTCAGGCTGCAGGGCCTGGTAGTGATAGGTGTAGCCAATTGAGAGTGATCTTACTGTCCAGTACGGGAATGGATGTCATTTTAGACGCAGCTATCGCTCGTATAATGATCAAACACAAGTGAAACAATCGTGCTCATCCATATAAGCGGTCTGGGGCCCAGAGCACAACACAACTGAGCTTTTATTTGCCAATACCAAGCTTTTATACATTTTTGGGAGCATAAAGTGAGGTAATATGTAACTAATGTCTTATCTCTCTGGTTAGAACGAGTTACAATCAGTGTCTTATTGTCCGAATTGGTGTCCTGAGGTCAGCAAACACACACATTGTTCAGGTTTCCTTGAAGATGTTAAATACACAGATTGTCCAATTCAGCAGAATTTCAGCGTTAACTCCATCCTTCACAGGAGCGACTGCTACCTCTGCACCTCCTATAGCTACGCCCCTGGTCAGAGGTGTAATAATCTGCAGGATATATCACTGAGTGTAAGAGAGAGGAAAAAAAATTGCCCATCTTTCCCAGAGTCCTGAATGTCAAATGCCCATTCTAGTTACAGAGTATGGAGAGAGAGAGAGAGAGCGAGAAATATAGATATACACTATGGAGTTACACTTGGCTTTTCACTTCCAATGATTGCAATGACAGCTGAGAACTTCTCCCTTCCCCCGGCTCACACAGAATGAATTCTCATGTGCACACTTTGGAGCGTGTCTGCAGAGAGAGAAGATACTGCCTGCTGGGAGGAGAAACACGCCCTGACATTTCACAAGCTCTGCTTAGCAACCAGTATAAACAGCTGCCGAATGATGAAACGATAAAACCCCTTTAACCTCAAAACTAGGAAAATGCGAGCGATGGGAATGCAGCTCCTCAATAATCCAACTGAAATAGTGCATCTCAGAAGGAACTGGTCCCACTGAGCTCAGGGCCACACATCGCAGGCGTCCTATCAGTCTGCAGGTCAGAGGCCTCGCCATCCCGGTGCTACTGACCACACCAAGGGGAACAGAGTTAAAATCTAAACCCCCATTAGAAATCTGATTGTCTGTCTGACCGCAGCCTAACAACTGGAAGGTTCTGTAGCTCATGTACCTTAGATGAACACATCCAGCTCAGCCACTAGGAGCAGCAGAACAGTGTAGTTTATTATTATACCGCTAGATGGGGCTGTCTCTCATGTACCTTAGATGAATACATCCACCTCAGGCACTAGGAGCAGCATAACAGTGTAGTATATTATTATGCCTCTAGATGGTGCTATCGCTCATATACCTTAGATGAATACATCCAGCTCAGCCACTAGGAGCAGCAGAACAGTGTAGTATATTATTATACCACTAGATGGGGCTGTCTCTCCTGAACCTAAGATTATTGCATCCATCTCAGCCACTAGGAGCAGCAGAACAGTGTAGTATATTATTATACCTCTAGTTGGGGCTGTCTCTCATGTACCTTAGATTAATACATCCATCTCAGCCACTAGGAGCAGCAGAACAGTGTAGTACTTTATTCTACCACTCGGTGGGGCTGTCTCTCATGTACCTTAGATGAATACATCCATCTCAGCCACTAGGAGCAGCAGAACAGTGCAGTATATTATTATACCTCTAGATGGGGCTGTCTCTCATGTACCTTAGATGAATACATCCACCTCAGGCACTAGGAGCAGCAGAACAGTGTAGTATATTATTATACCACTAGATGGGGCTGTCTCTCATGTACCTCAGATGAATTACATCCATCTCAGCCCACTAGGAAGCATGCAGAACAGTGTAGTATATTATTATACCTCTAGTTGGGGCTGTCTCTCATGTACCTTAGATGAATACATCCAGCTCAGCCACTAGGAGCAGCAGAACAGTGTAGTATTTTATTATACCTCTAGATGGGGCTGTCTCTCATGTACCTTAGATGAATACATCCATCTCAGCCACTAGGAGCTGCAGAAAAGTGTAATATATTATTATACCGCTAGATGAGGCTGTCTCTCATGTACCTTAGATGAATACATCCAGCTCAGCCACTAGGAGCAGCAGAACAGCATAGTATATTATTATACCACTAGATGCTGCTGTCTCTCATGTACCACAGATGAAAACATCCAGCTCAGCCACTAGGAGCAGCAGAACAGTGTAGTATATTATTATACCGCTAGATGGGGCTGTCGCTCATGAACGTTAGATGAATACATCCAGCTCAGCCACTAGGAGCAGCATAACAGTGTAGTATGTTATTATACCACTAGATGGGGCAGTCTCTCATGTACCTAAGATGAATACATCCAGCTCAGCCACTGGGAGCAGCAGAAAAGTGTAGTTTATTGTTACACTACTAGATGGGGCTGTTGCTCATATACCTTAGATGAATACATCCAGCTCAGCCACTAGAAGCAGCAGAACAGTGTAGTATATTATTATACCTCTAGATGGGGCTGTCTCTCATGTACCTTAGATGAATACATCCAGCTCAGCCACTAGGAGCTGCAGAACAGTGTAATATATTATTATACCGCTAGATGGGGCTGTCTCTCATGTACCTTAGATGAATACATCCAGCTCAGCCACTAGGAGCAGCATAACAGTATAGTATATTATTATACCACTAGATGGGGCGGTCTCTAATGTACCTTAGATAAATACATCCAGCTCAGCCACTAGGAGCAGCAGAACAGTGTAGTATATTATTATACCTCTAGATGGGGCTGTCTCTCATGTACCTTAGATGAATACATCCAGCTCAGCCACTAGGAGCAGCAGAACAGTGTAGTATATTATTATACCACTAGATGGGGCTGTCTCTCGTGTACCTTAGATGAATATATCCAGCTCAGCCACTAGGAGCAGCAGAACAGTGTAGTATATTATTATACCACTAGATGGGGCTGTCTCTCACGTACCTTAAATTAATACATCCAGCTCAGTCACTAGGAGCAGCAGATCAGTGTAGTATATTATTATACCACTAGAAGGGTCTGTCTCTCCTGATCCTCAGAGGAATACATCCAGCTTAGCCACTAGGAGCAGCAGAACAGTGTAGTATATTATTATACCACTAGATGGGGCTGTCTCTCATGTACCTTAGATGAATACATCAGGCTCAGCCACTAGGAGCAGCAGAACAGCGTAGTATATTATTATACCACTAGATGGGGCTGTCTCTCATGTACCTCAGATGAATACATCTAGCTCAACCACTAGGAGCAGCAGAACAGTGTAGTATATTATTATACCTCTAGATGGGGCTGTCTCTCATGTACCTTAGATGAATACATCCAGTTCAGCCACTAGAAGCAGCAGAACTGTGTAGTATATTATTATACCACTAGATGGGGTAGTCTCTCATGTACCTCAGATGAACACACCCAGCTCAGCCACTGGGAGCAGCAGAATAGTGTAGTTCATTGTTACCACTAGATGGGCTGTTCTCTCTACCTTAGATGAATAATCCAGGCTCAGCCACTAGGAGGCAACGTGTAGTTATTATTATACCACTAGATGGGGCTGTCTCTCGTGTACTTAGAGATTATCCAGCTCAGCCACTTGGAGCACAGAACAGTGTAGTATATTTATACTCTATGGGGCTGTCTCTCGTACCTTAGATGATAAATCAGCTCGCACTAGGAGCCCGACATGTAGTATTTTATTTCACTAGATGGGGCTGTCTCTCATGTACTTAGATTAATAATCTGCTCAGCACTGGAGCACAGACAGTGTAGTATATTATTATAAACCCCTAGATGGGGCTGTCTCTCATGTACCTTAGATGAATAATCCAGCTCCGCCACTTGGAGCGCAGAACACAGTGAGTATTTTATACCACTAGATGGGGTGTTCTTGGTGCCTGAGATGAATACTTGGCTCAGCACAGGGCGCAAACAGCGGAGTTGATTTTTGGAACCACCAGTGGGTTGTCTGGGGTACATGTCTAGATGAATATCAGCTCACCTGGGAGCAGCAAACCCGTGTAGTTTATTGTTACACACTAATGGGCTGCGCTCACCCTAGATGAATGCACCAGCTCAGCGCTAGGAGCCCAAACAGTGTAGTATTTTATTATTACACTAGTGGGCTGTCTCTCAGTACCTTCAGAGATAATCTGCTCAACATAGGAGCAGGCAGTAACAGTGTTAGTATATATTATACCTGCTAGATGGGCTGTCTTCGTGTACCTTAGATGAATTACACCAGATCAGACTTGGAGCCAGCAGATGTGAGTTCATTGTAACTACCACTAGATGGGAGTCTATCATGTACCTTAGTTGAACACACCAGTAGCACTGGGCAGCAGACAGTGTAGTATATTATTATACCACTGATGGGCTGCTTCTTGTACTTAGATGAATACTCCAGCTCGCCACTAGGAGCGCGAACAGCGTGTATATTATTATCCACTAGATGGGGTGCTTCATGTGCCTGATGAATACTTCAGGCTCAGCACTAAGCAGCAGAACAGCGTAGATATTATTATAATAGATGGGGTGTCTCTCTGTATTAGAGAATACATCCACTGCCAGCTGTGAGAGCAGAGATAGTGTAGGTATTGTTACCCCTAAATGGGCTGACGCTCATATATTGTTTGGGCTCCTCATTTAGGGCTTCCAGCATAACTTAGTTTTATTATACATATTGGGGCTGTTTTTTGCGCATGAGATTTTAATGTATCCAGCTCACACAGGGGAGCAGTACATGTGTATCATTAAAAAACCACTCGATGGGGTGAAATCTGGGAAAAATGAAAATACTCTAGCCTTTTAGGCAGCAGATTTTATTATTGGGCCACCATTGGGAGACGTTCTTGGCACCAGTTGGATGCTAGATTTTTGGGGCACATGGAGCAGAAATAGGCACAGTTGAGTTGATTTTGGGGCCACTAGTGGAGTCTGATTCTTGGGGCACTCCAGTGGAGTTGATTCTTGGAGCCCACCAGTTGAGTTGATTCTTAGGGTCACCAGTGGAGATGATTCTTAGAGCCCACCAGTGGAGTTTATTCTTGTGGCCACCAATGGAGCTAATTTTTGGAGAATACACAAATAACCTATTATTTATAAGCAATCGTATGCACCTTTTGTTTGTTCAGTCGGAATGCGAGTCTTCCATAGCTCGCATATTAAACATCTATAGCAAATTGACCAAACTTTCTTAAAATTAATTTTTCTCCCTTTTAATCATGAACGATACAAAAAACAGAAACAGTCTTAGAAGTCATAGGGAAAAGGGGCAATACTTATGCATTAAAGCGTTAGTCATATTTCAATGGTATTAGATATGAGGATAGCTGGAGGGCAGGAGCCGTCCGCACACCCGTGCACGGGGTTAAAATATGGACTACGATTTAATGCGATAAGTATTGCACCTTTTCCTATGACTTCTAAGACTGTTGTCTAATTTTTGGAGCCCACCAGTAGAATTGATTCTTGGGGCCCACCAATGGAGTTGTTTCTTGGGGTCACCAGTGTAGTTTATTCTTGGGGCCAACCAGTGGATTTGATTCTTGGGGCCACCAGTGGAGATGATTCTTGGGGCCCACAAGTAGAGATGATTCTTGGGGCCCACCAGTAGAGATGATTCTTGGGGCCCACCAGTAGAGATAATTCTTGGGGCCCACCAGTAGAGGTCATTCTTGGGGCCCACCAGTGGAGATGATTCTTGTGACCACCTGTGGAGATGATTCTTGGGACCCACCAGTGAGATGATTCTTGGGGCCACCAGTGAAGATGATTCTTGAGCCTACCAGTGGAGATGATTCTTGGGGCCCACCAATGGAGTTGATTCTTGTGGCCACCAGTGGGGATTATTCTTGGGGCCACCAATGGAGTTGATTCTTGGGGCCACCAGGGGAGATTATTCTTGGGGCCTCCAATGGAGTTGATTCTTGTGGCCACCAGTGGAGTTGATTCTTGGGGCCACCAGTGGAGCTGATTGTTGGGGCCCACCAGTGGAGTTGATTCTTGAGATCTACCTGTGGAGATGATTCTTGAGACCCTCCAGTGCAGCCACTATTATCGCTGTTGACTTCGTGAACTTTCATATCTGCCCTGGTCACCAGCTGCTGCATCAAGGAGTTCCCATGAATATTTGTAAGGTCTGTCTGCACAATGCCAAGCAGTAACTGGAGCAGGGTAAAGGTTGATGGAGTGATGAATAACTATTTACTATGTGGCAGTCTGCTGCTGCTGCTATGAGAGCATAACATCTACTGTAAGCTGTGGAGGAGGATATTGCTATGGTATTTCTAACCCTCTATATGCTGACAGCCGGTCATAATGTTTGGGCTCTTCATTTTATGGGCCTTCCGAGACGCATAACTTATTTTCATCCACATTGACATATGAAGGGCTTGTTTTTTGCGGGGCAAGATGTACTTTATAATGGTGCCATCCACCGCACCACAGAATGTACTGTGAACCCTTAAAAAAAAAAAATCTCATTGGGGTGAAATCTGAAAAAAAAAACATACTTGTGCCATGTTTGCGGGCTGGAGGCTACTTTTTATTGGCCCCATTTTGGGGCACAGGAGACGTTTTGATCACTTTTTATGATAATTGCTTTGGGGACATGAAATGACCAGAAAAAACAATTTTTGTGTTTGGATTTTTTCAACGTACGAGATAAACAATGTCAGATTTTATTAGATCGGACGCCTGCGGATGCGACGATGCTGAGCACGTGTCTCTTTTTAATTTGTAAAACAGCAAAAGGAGGGATTTGAACGTTCAGTAATTATTACTTTTTATACTTTTAAAACACTTTTTTTTTTACTTGTACATTAAGTTCTCCTGGGGCACTTGACCACTAGAGGGCTTGATTGCTTGTACACCCTTGTGTGTTATATAAATAATGTACTGTAGAAGAGTGTACCAAGATGGTAGTTCTAGTACTTCTTGTTTGTACTAAGGGTGTTCCAAGATGGTAGTTCTAGTCTTTTCTGTCTGTAATAAGGGTGTACCAAGATGGCGGTTCTAGTACTTTCTGTCGGTGATAAAGGTGTTCCAAGATGGTGGTTCTATTAATTCTTGTACATAATAAGGGTGTACCAATATGGCGGTTCTATTACATCCTGTCAGCGATAAGCTGTTCCAAGGCAGCTGTTCTAGTACTTCCTGTATGTAATAAGGGTGTACCAAGATGGTGGTTTTATTACTTCCTGTCTGTGATAAGGGTGTTCCAAGATGGCTGTACTAGTACTTCCGGTCTGTAATAAGCATACATGCCAACTCACGCTGGTGCGCTACTCTGGCGCCGCCGGTCCGTTTCCACAGGCGGGTGAGGCGGGCGCTGCGCCCGCTTCACCCGCCCGGAACCTCGCTGAGCAGGGAGGAGGCAGGAGGGATCGCTCCCTCCTGCCTCCTCCCCTGTATGTCTGGCGCCGCTGTGCGCCGTACACACATGTCAGCGTCACATAGGAAGTGACGCGCGGCTGCTCTCACTTCCCCTGTGACACAGCTGAGGAGATCGGCTGGAGCTGGCCGCTCTGCAGGAGCCTGGTGAGGTAAGTGGATTTTATTATTTTATTTTTATTAGTTTTAGGGGGGCACTGTCTGGCTACAATGGGGGGTCTACCTGGCTACAATGGGGGGTCAACCTAGCTACAATGGGGGCAATACCTGGCAACAGAGGGGGCACTACCTGGCTAACAATGGGGGGCACTACCTGACAACAGAGCGGGCACTACCTGGCTAACAATGGGGGCACTACCTGGCAACAGAGAGGGCACTACCTGGCTACAATGGGGGGCACTACCTGGCTAACAATGGGGGGGCACTACCTGGCAAACAATGGGGGGCACTACCTGGCTAACAATGGGGGCACTACCTGGCTAACAATGGGGGCACTACCTGGCAAACAATGGGGGCACTACCTGGCAAACAATGGGGCACTACCTGGCTAACAATGGGGGCACTACCTGGCTAACTAAAGGGGGTACTACCTGGCTACTAAAGGGGGGTACTACCTGGCTACAATGGAGGCACTACCTGGCAACAATGGAGGCAATACCTGGCTAACAATGGGGGCATGGGGGCGCTACCTGGCTAACGATGGGGGCACTACCTAGGTAACGATGGGGGCACTACCTGGCTAACAATGGGGGCACTACTTGGCTAACAATGGGGGCACTACCTGGCAAACAATGGGGGCATCTACCTGGCAACAGAGGGGGCATCTACCTGGCAACAGAGGGGGCATCTACCTGGCAACAGAGGGGGCATCTACCTGGAAATCAATGGGGGCATCTACCTGGCCAACAGAGGGGGCACTACCTGGCAAACAATGGGGGCACTACCTGGCAAACAATGGGGGGCATCTACCTGGCTAACAAAGGTGGGCATCTACCTGGCTACAAATATGGCTCTACCTGGATACAGAGAGGGCATCTATTTGGCTACAAGGGGGCATCTACCTGCCTGTAAGGGGCACTACCTGGTTATGGGGGGCTACTACCTGGCTATAAGGGCATCTACCTGGCTTTCTTCCAAAGCCGTTATGCAGTTAGGTGGAGTAGGTGTGGCTTTTTGAAGGGGCGTGGTATACAGTCAAGATGGGCGTGGCCATGTAAATTTTTGCCGCTTATGTCTCCTGCTTTTTCATTTTCAAAAGTTGGCAACTATGGTAATAAGGGTGTACCAAGATGCCCGTTCTAGTACTTCCTGTCTAATAAGATGGTTCTAGTACCATCTACATGCTTAAGCAGCAGGGATCGGAGCCGGCTCTGATCTCTGCTGTAATTATCAGCTGGCACCCGCCAACTCTGGAGTTAACAGAGTAAGCCCAATGCATTAGACCGTGCCGGCTCCATGACCATAGGCAGAGCTATAAACATAGCAACTGGCATGGGGCCCTCACTCTGACACAAGGACATTCTGCGGCCTTCTGCTCTATGGTGCGGGGTCCCTGATAGATGGCGATATTGCTCATACCTTTACTTCTGCTTCTCTTTTAGTTATTAGGTGATGGGGTCCTGTGAATTCTGGTTACATCCCTGACCCTGGCGTACCCATATGTAAAATGTCAGTACGGTGTTGTCCCATTTCAGACATGGCGGTTGGACATGTGTGGGTCCAATCTCTGCACCAATTTGAAGAAAGGGCCTCACCCCTGGCGATTCAGAACAGAAAAGTGGTCGGAAGGCTCCCCATTGAAATCAAGGCCAATTCCGTCAACACAACCATGGCACACAACCAATTTTAAAATGCCAATTACCCCTCCCCCCTTGTATATGACGTATATTTATGTATAGAGTCGTTAAGCTTCTATTCTACATCGAAGATGGGCACCGGCTGCTTATTGTAGACAAAACCCGCCGGTAACAGCAGAGAATGGAGCCGGCTCCGTTCCCTGATGTTTAATCCCTTATACGCTGCGGCGTCTAAATTACTCCAATCGCTCCCCCCCCCCGCCCCGCGGTGAGAGCACATGGGTGCCGCGTGGTTAACCTGGCAGGTGGAAGCCCCAGGCAGAAAGTGCTAGATCCGCCATCATCGAAGACCCCTCTGCATTGTTCATACAATACAGAAGCAAGTACAACTGATCAAGCCCCATAGTGGTTAAGCTCCCAAAAGGGGACCCGATGTTACAGTGTGAAAAAAAGTATAAAAAAAAAAGTACCAATAAAAAGTTCTCGGCGGTCTGAAAAGCATGCACCTCCCTCAGCTCCACAGGTGGAAAAAGAAAAATGTTATTGGTCGCAAGAAAATGGCGCAAATGTAAAAATACAAAAAACCTTAGGAATTTTTCGGTACTAAAACATAAGGAAAACCCGACATCTTTGGTATCACCGGGATCGTATGGACCTACAGGACACAGAGAACATGTCACCTACACATAAAACCTCAGCAAACCCGGCATAAGTCGCTCTTCACATTTCATCCCACGTAGAATTTTTTTCCCGCTTTCCCAGTCTAGCCCCAGTTTGGGACACATGCAATTTCTTGGTCACTTTTTAGACCAAATTTTTGGTGACATGAATTGACCAGAAAAACAATTTTAGCACCTGGATTTTTTTTTTCTTCTACAGTGTTCACCGCTCCGGATAAATGATGTTACATCCAATAAACAATACCAGTTACCAACTTTTTTTACATTCACAGTTGGGTGGTAAATTGAACTTTTGATATAATATTTTTAAAACTTTTTTAGATTTTAACAATGTGTTTTCCTAAGTAATTTAAGCACAAGGGTCACTTCTCCTGTATACAAGAGTCACTTCTCCTGTATACAAGATTTTCAGTTATTGCTTTTTACACCCTAATAGGTGTACCAACAGGGCAGCTATGGAAGCCTGCATGAGGCCTCCGGTTGCCATGTCAACTGACCTTAATCCCGCAAATACACTGCAGGGGATGGTAGTTTGAACGATGCGCAGGTTTATTACGTAACGGAGGCCAGGGGACATGTTCCCTTTTGCAGTAGTTCCAGTTATCAAAGACGAGGAAGATAGCAGAAGGATGGAAGAAGATACACTTCCTCTCTCCATAACCTACACCAAATGACCAGGGAACTCCGCCACTGCTCTAGTATCAAACGCCAGAATTTTCAGCCTTTAGAAACTACAGAATTGAGCACTGGCTCTATTCCTGAAGGTTTCCTTTCTAGGGTTGGTAGACAAAAGCTCCAAAACTTGCCCATAATTTAAGGCTAAAGAGACTCTCGTGAGGAGTTACAACATAAGCTAGAATTCTGTCCTACTAAAGTGTCCTCTGAATAGAATTAGCCGTTCATCGGTGACATAAGGTGGGGGAAAGGCTGAGAGGCGTCTGCCTGCCCCTTCCAGAATCGGGGTGCAATAGCCACAAGTGGTCAGAAGTAGAAGAAACAACAACCATCTTTGTCCGAGCTGCCCCTTCCTCAAGCTGTGGTCTTCAGCAGGATCTCGCACCAATCAGCTCAGATTTGTTCCTTTTTATCTCTTACTTTTGTAAACTTCTTCTCAGTTTAGGTTTTGCTTTCTATTTTTTGTAACTAAATTCTGTACCACATTAAAAACTAAGAATTTTGCCTGTTGCCCCAAAGAACCTTATCAAGTGGGTTGTGGTACATTTCCTGCTTGAGCCCAATTGGTGGGCATGTGGTGTGTAGGGTTATCATCCATATTCAAAAAGTGGTAGCAGCATTGCTGTTCCCAGGTGTATGGACTGGTTGGGGTACGCGTGTTCCTGTCCCTCGATGCGGACTACGACTCTATTCAATTAGACAAGCACAGAGGACACCCATACGGGAGGTTGTCCCACCGCTGCCACCAATCTGTCATGAACACACACAAGAAAGGCTGTCCCCCCGTTGCCACCAATCTGTCATGGACACATACAAGGGAGGCTGTCCCACCGTTGCCACCAATCTGTCATGGACACCACCACAGGAGGCTGTCCCACCGCTGCTACCAATCTGTCATGGACACATACAAGGGAGGCTGTCCCCCACCGCTGACACCAATCTGTCATGGACACATACAAGGGAGGCTGTCCCACCGCTGCCACCAATTTGTCATGGACACACACACACGGGAGGCTGTCCCACCGCTGCCACCAATCTGTAATGGACACAAACACGGGAGGCTGTCCCACCGCTGCTACCAATCTGTCATGGACACACACACGGGAGGCTGTCCACAGCTGCCACCAATCTGTCATGGACACACACACGGGAGGCTGTCCCACCACTGCCACTAATCTGTCATGGACACACACACGGGAGGCTGTCCCACCACTGCCACTAATCTGTCATGGACACACACATGGGAGGCTGTCCCACCACTGCCACTAATCTGGCATGGACACACATATACATGGGAGGCTGTCCCACTGCTGCCACTAATCTATCAGACACCCACACGGGAGGCTGTCCCACCGCTGCCACCAATCTGTCATGGACATACACTGGAGGCTGTCCCACCGCTGCCACCAATCTGTCATGGACACACGCACGGGAGGCTGTCCCACCGCTGCCACCAATCTGTCATGGACACACACACGGGCGGCTGTCTCACCGCTGCCACCAATCTGTCATGGACACACACACACAAGGGAGGCTGTCCCACCGCTGCCACCAATCTGTCATGGACACACACACACAAGGGAGGCTGTCTCACCGCTGCCACCAATCTGTCATGGACACATACAAGGGAGGCTGTCCCACCGCTGCCACCAATCTGTCATGGACACACACACAAGGGAGGCTGTCTCACTGCTGCCACCAATCTGTCATGGACACCCACAAGGGAGGCTGTCCCACCGCTGCCACCAATCTGTCATTGACACACACAAGGGAGGCTTTCCCACCGCTGCCACCAATCTGTCAAGATCACACACACACACCCAAGAGTGGCTGTCTCCCACCGCTGACACCAATCTGTCATGGACACAGACAAGGGAAGGTGTCCCACCGCTGCCATCAATCGGTCATGGACACACACAAGGGAGGCTGTCCCACCACTGCCACCAATCTGTCATGGACACACACACTTCCGGTTCCGGCGCCGGCGCATGAAGACGGGGTGAGGATCGGCTCCCCGCGCCCGCCGGCTTTAGACCGCCCTTAGCTGCGCACAGCCGCGCTGACCTGGCCGAAAACCGTGGGAATAGCTCCCCCGAGTACCGGAGCATATTCCCTGACATAAACCGCCCGAGTCGCGGACTTTGCCGCGTCACTGCGGCCCTCGGGGCACGGGACGAGCAGCGCACAGAAGCCGGCCTGCTTCCCTGAATGCGGCAGCAGAGGTGAACGGCGCGCCAGCAACAGCAGGAGGGCGCACTGAGCGGCGGACTTGTCGGGTGAGGGGTAAGAGACCTACTGCTGCCCCTGCACCGCCCTGACACGGACTACACCAGCAGCGGAGGGCCAACTCATTTACATACCTCCTGCTGAGATAAGCCAGACCGCCACAGGAGGGCCGGAGGCTGCACACGGCCGTGCATATTTAAAGGGACACTGACCCCAATTAATCTGCATACTAGCAACGCGGAGCCACCACCTGCTGATTGCACAGCAGATAAGTCTGGCGTTCAGAGGGGACTAACTCCCCACGTTCTGGCAGCACCACTCCCTGATGGAGAAATATCTACTCCGTAGCGGCCAAAAGACCTGAGCTGCACGGGAACAGCCGCAAGTTACACCTAAAATGGCTGCCGCCGGCCACGTGCCAGCCAGAGAAATAGAGGAAGACCACAGCAGTGCCAGCAGCAGCAAGGGGGAGGGGGACTACGCAGGATCTTTTCTAGAACCTTACCCAGAGGGATCCCAGGGCTCGCTGAACCCAGCCTGCAATATCCCGATTGACTACAAGCTCCTGGCTACAGAAGTGGCAAGACAAATAGCCCCAGACCTGCAAGCGGCTCTTGAGTCCACCGTCCAGGCCTCTCTGCTCAAGCTGCAGCAGGATGTTCAAGCTCACTCTGTCAGACTCGAAGAATTAGAAAGCAGAGTGAATGACCTGGAGACTGACAACAGCACTCTGAACGCCCGTCTGAAAATCTGCGCCAAGGCACAAATGATACAACAAGAACGCATCGAAGACCTTGAAAATCGCTCGAGACGGAGTAACCTGAGGCTAGTGGGTCTTCCTGAGCCGTTCAAACAGCGCGACCTTCAACCCCTCTGCCAGGAAGAGCTGCCTGCTGTCCTGGGCATCAACCATGGCTGCCGTATCGAAAGAATACACAGAGTGGGCCCGGAGGGAAGAACAGCCCCAGCATCTAAGTCTCAACAATGACAGAGAGCCGCACTGTGATAATGAAGTTCCTGGACTTTAATGATAAAGCTGAAATCCTGAGGGCGTATCACAGGCTCAACAAGCCACTACTACTCCAGAGGCATAAAGTGCTGCTCTTTGAAGACTTCTCTGCAGAGGTTTCCCAGAGACGCCGCGCCTTCAGCAAACTCTGTACGGCACTATTTCAACAGAAGATCCGATTCCAGATTCTGTACCCGGCCACCCTCAAGGTGCTGGATCCTGATGGCCCACCCCGGTTCTTCAACTCGGCTGCGGAAGAAGATCTGCGCGACCTTATGAGCTCCAGAGGGATACCTGTCTCCAAAACCCCAGCTCGGTCACCACGATCACCTGAAACTGCAGCTGATACCCTTGAGGCCCCCAGGAGGAGACAGAAAGAGACTTTGTGGGCTCGCTCGTGATCTCTGTCACCACCTCCACTTTCGCCCAAAGAAGGCCGTCAGCCGAGACGGAGACGCCAACGGGACTCTACCCCGGATTGAGGAGACTGGTCACCCTGCTCGGCGAGGATCAGGTTCTGGGGAGGGGGAGGGTGGACTGTATGGACATCCTTGGATCATTTCCCTTGTATGGAAGGCGAGAGTTGTCATAGGGTTTATTCTAGACGGTTTTGAGATGCAATTGCTTTCATCCCATATCTGATTATAGGCCAATCCTGAGAACTCTAGAAATTTCAAGGGTTTTCTGCCGGTGGGGGAGGGGGGGCATGGGTTCTGGTTGGGGAAAAGTTTCTTCATGCTAATGGAAAAAAAGGGAGTCCTCCCAACGCATTGAAGGTGGGGCACGCAACAGCCCCCCGTCAGCGTCATTGTACGTTCTTGCCGATTGGCAAAGGTTTACATGCTTGTTATGTCAGTTTACCTGTTTATCGAATTTGTCTATGTTTCACTGCGTCCATTTATCATTCTCTGACTCAGTGCCCCAGAAAATTTGCCTAAAAAGTCTGACCTTTCTGGAAACACTCATTGCCAGCCCACAGCTCTCCCATATCGAAATATCCTTTATATGCGGATCATTTCCTGGAACATAAAGGGGCTCCGTTCCCCAAATAAACGGATGAAGGTGATCCGGCATCTAAAGAGGCTCCGCCCTGATGTGGTCCTCCTGCAGGAAACACATCTGAAAGCTGATGACATTAAGCGATTGGAGAAGCTGTGGGTGGGCCACGCCTTTGGGTCCCCGTCCGTGCTGGGTAAGGCAGGGGTAGTCACGCTTATTCACAAAAATTTTCCATTTGAGCTGGTTTCACATGAGCATGATCTGGAGGGTAGAGTCTCCCATCTAGTCATTAAGTGGGGAGAATGTGACCTAAGCATCTTTAATATCTATGGACCCAACGGTCAGAACCGGGTATTTTTTAAGGAGTTAGCAGAGAGGATTTGCACCGATCGGAACCAATGCCAAATTATTGGAGGAGACATGAACGCAGTTTTAGATCAGGTCGAAGATAGAAGGGGAGGGCCGGCATCCCAAGTAAATAACAAGGGCATTTCCACGTCTCAAAAGGGAGTCTTAAGCCACCTCATGGACTCCGCTGGTCTTCATGATTGCTGGAGAGAGCGAAATCCCGATGAACGGGACTACACTTACTATTCCCCAGTCCACCAGTAGTGGTCTAGGCTGGATCATCTTCTGGTTTCTGACTCCCTCCAACCCAGAGTCGAAAATGCAAAAATTCTGAACATGGTCATCTCTGATCACTCCCCAATCTCAGTAGATTTGATGGAATTTTTCCCAAGGGGTACAGATTTTATTTGGAAGTTTCCTGCCTATCTCGCAAAGACGGATTCTTTCGCTGAGATGGTTAGAGGTTGGTGGATGACCTATGCTTCGGACAACCTGTCCCACCGGGGCGACCCCTCACTATATTGGACAACAGCGAAGGCGGTGCTTAGAGGCAGGGTCATAGCCTATACTTCTGCCTATAAACGCAAACTGAAGGAGGCCTACCTGACTGCCTCAGAAAGAGTTAGGGAGACCTATAAGACTTATCTTGGAGATAGCTCTGATAAGCCCAAGCGGGACTGGGAACAGGCCAAAAGGGAGTTCGACCTTTGGGCAGATCGCACAGAGGAATTACATAGGTCACACTTAAGGCATGTTCACACGGCTTAAAATGGGCCGTATTTCGGTCCGTAATTTCGCGCCGAAGTGCGCCAATTACGGGCCGAAAACGGCCCATTCATTACGGTAATTCACAGTTCTCATAGAGAACTATGGATTACGTCTCCTCTCCCCGCCCGGCGAATCCGCCGGGCGGGGAGATAATTGACATGTGAATTACTAGCGGCGTATACGTGCCGCTGGCAATTCAAGTCTATGGGCCGGCGAAGTGCCGGCCCCCCGCTCACTCCCCGCTCCCGCCCCGCCCCCGTCCACACGGCGTAATTGCGGGGCGTAATTACGTCCCGCAATTAAGCCGTGTGAACATAGCTTACACTCCACCCTTTTCAGCTATGGAACCAACTCCGGGAAACTTCATTCCCGGCTGCTGAGAGGGGCCTCCAAACCCGCGCACATACAAGCGCTCAACACACCAGACGGTTCTATTACCTGTGATCCGGCATAGTTTTATGACACGCTCAGACAATTTTATGCCACACTGTACTCATCAGAGGGTCAATTTCAAGTAGAGGATGGATGGCGATTCCTCTCCAAAGTCAAATTGCCGCACTTATCAGATCTCCAGAGGGAGGAACTGAATGTGGACATAACTGAGGAGGAGGTCAAGATGGCTATTAGCCATTTGAAGGCAGGCAAGGCCCCGGGACCTGATGGGTTCTCGGGGGAGGTATACAAAATCCTAAGTGATCAGATCACTCCCATCCTCACTGAATATTACAACTCGATACTGCATAATGAGCCTATCCGCCCAGAATCAAAAAACGCATACATTAAAATTATCCCAAAGAAAGGGAAAGACCCGCTGCTCCCTGCGTCATATAGGCCCATATCCCTCATAGACATTGACCAAAAAATCTTGTCTAAGATACTGGCTGATCGTCTCGCCGGTTTTATGCTGCTCTTGATTGGACTCTCCTAGAAGGGCTTCATCAAGGGAAGAGCGGCGGTGGGACACATCAGGAAAGTGCTCGCGGTATTGGAAAGGGTCCGACACAAACCATTGCCAGGAGAGAGGCCTGTCCTGGTGGCCTTAGATGCAGAAAAGGCCTACGATAATGTGCGATGGGACTGGCTTTGGTTTGTCCTGGATACCATGGGAATTACAGGGACGTTTAGGTCGGTCCTCTCTGCCATCTATGATGCCCCAACAGCCCAAATTCATACCCCGGGCTTCCTTTCTCCAAAAATCCCCCTCCAGAAAGGGACAAGGCAGGGGTGTCCGCTTTCCCCCTTACTTTTTAATTTGGCCTTAGAACCCTTGGCACGGGTACTTGAGGATTCTGACCTCTTCTCGGGGATCCAGATAGGAGACAAAGAGGTGAAGACCGCTTTGTTTGCAGACGATCTCATACTATTCATGTCTGCTCCCCTGACCCAGCTCTCACCAGTGCTGGAGTTGCTGCGATATTTCGGCACGCTATCAGGGTATAAAGTAAACGTGTCCAAGAGTGAATTGTTAGAAATTGGCCCGAAGCTATCACAGTCCCAGTGGGCGAACATGGGATTAGACATTACCCGGGCTCAGGAACACATCACCTATTTGGGTATCAAGGTGGGTCGGACTCCGGACTCGATGTATAAGTTAAATATTCCCCCTCTTATAAATAAAATCTCCCAGGACCTGAAGCGTTGGACCTCACTGCCACTGTCACTCGCCGGTAGATGCCACGCCATAAAGATGGTCTGCTTCCCCCAGCTGCTATACCCCCTACAGACCCTCCCATTCCTGCTCAAACATACGGACATCAACCACATTAACTCATGCTTCTCCATATTTATATGGGCAGGGAAAAAACCCCCTATTGCACTACATAAACTGATCCTGCCAGTTAGGGCAGGTGGACTGAATCTCCCAGATGTTAGGGGTTATAACCTGGCCTGTCTGACTCGTCACATGCTAGACTGGATTGGGGGTCGCTCCCGCTTTTCGAATTGGGATTTAGAGAGTTGATGCGCCCTTGGCACCCACAGGCCTTGCTCCATACCAGGTATCCTAAGCTGCCTTCTCTGATTAAATTGTCCCCCCTGTTCCGAGACACAATAATGGCATGGAAAGAGTTGAGGAAACGCTTAGGCCTTTCCTTCGCGCTGTCCAAGGACATGCCCATTTGGGACCATCCCGAGTTTCCGCTGGGTCAGAGCAATCCGATGTTTAGGAAGTGGAGGGAGGCAGGTCTGGCCAACGCGGGACAGCTAATGCGAGTGAGTTCTCGGAGATGGCTAAAACCCCTGGAGATGCTTGAAGGGTTCTCCTTACCCAAATCACAGCTTTTGGCTGCCTATCAGCTCTTCCATTTCTGTAATGGGAGACTAAGAGATGTTTCCAAGGAGACCATCCCTAACGATTTTGACACTTTTGTCACCACTCACAGGGAGACATATTGTCTATCGGGCTTAGCTGACATGAGAGGGTGGTGCAGGAAACGGGAGCTTCTCAGGCATTCCACTACTGGAGACGCCGATTGGGTAATGCCCAGATCCCAGATATGATCCTGAAGGGTGTGGTGACCGTACGGAAACACATCATCTGTGAGACCTGGCGGGACACTTACTTCAAGATAATACATAACGCCATCTACGCCTTCAACCTCCCCCCCTCTCAGAACTTTCCCCGATAGATTGCAGCACTGCCCTAAATGCGGCACCCATAAAACGGACCTATGGCACGGTCTGTGGGAATGCAGCTATTACACAAACCTACTGGGGACACTGTCCTTCAGTATATTCAGCTCCACTTCGGGGTCACCCTAGAGAAGCATTATGAACTCCTGCTCTTCCATTGCCCCAGGCCTCCGGACGCAGATGGGGGAGAGGTTTCTGAGGAGTCAGTCCACTCCACCGGTCTTCCGGGAATAATTCATATTGCTCTTTTGGCAGCGGAACGAAGTCTCTTACAGTTATGGCTGAAGCCCACTCTCCCGTCAATCTCCGGGGTCATAAAGCAGCTGGAGTATTATCTTATAGCGGAAAGACTGGAGACAGAGAGGCGTAAGGAGCTCCGAACCCCAGGGTTCTTCAGACGTTGGAGAACCTTCATAGAATCGCATTACTCAGACAGAGGGGATAGAAGCCCTTATGCAGAGGTTCAAATATACCGATTGGTACTGTAGGGAGGGAATCGGGGGCACGCTGGGGAGACTTCAGGTCTGAGGAATCTTGGCCTTGAGTATGAGGTTCCATTAAGGACCATACTGGCGCGTGAGACGAAGATAGGACGCAGTTGCACTTTAGTAGTGTAGTTATTTTGTTTAATTTAATTTCTTTTATACCCTTGTAATTTGATGTGTTTTTTTTCTCTGTATGTACTATCTACATATTCCCGGCACAGGCCTGGCGGTTATGCAAATAAGTGATATGACCACTATTACATGTCAGATATATGTGTTCACTGTTTGAAAATGCAATAAAATGTATTTAAAAAAAAAAAAATGGACACACACACGGGAGGTTGTCTCGTCGTTGCCACCAATCTGTCATGGACACACACAAGGGAGGCTGTCCCCCACCGCTGACACCAATCTGTCATGGACACACACGAGGGAGGTTGTCCTCCACCGCTGCCATCAATCTGTCATGGACACACACGAGGGAGGTTGGCACCCACCGCTGCCAGCAATCTGTCTTGGACACACACACACCAGGGTGGCTGACCCACCGCTGCCACCAATCGGTCATGGACACACACACACCGGAGGCTGTTCCACCGCTGCCACCAATCGGTCATGGACACAACAAGGGCAGGCTGTACCACCGCTGCCCAAATCGTTGGCACCCACACAGCAGGCGTCCCCCCTTGCCCCTCTCCCTCACACCACACACAAGGAATCCACCGGTGCACCAACGGTCTGGTTCACTCACTTAATGTTCCTAGCTTCCACCCAATCGGTCATGACCAAGGGGGTTGATCCCCGACTCACCAATCTGTCATGGACATCACAACTGTGTTTCCCCACTGTAAATTTTCCACCCAAAGCAGGCCCCAGGACATGGAGACGCCTCCCGTCACCCACCCACCATAGGATGCCAGCAGGAACATGGAGAGTTTTTCTCTAATTTACTCCTGCTTCTCACAAAAGGGATGGGGAGGGCAGGGACGTATCCCAACATCACCATCAACATGGAAGCACACTAGTGTTCCACGATGCCACACCGAAGAGCAGGCGGCAGGAACATGGAGACGTACTCCACCGATCCCACCACCAAAGAGCGGGCAGGAACATGGAGACGTACTCCACCACTGCCATCACCAAAGAGCAGGCGGAGGGAACATGGAGACGTACTCCACCGATCCCACCATCAAAGAGCAGGCGCAGGAACGTGGAGATGTACTCCACCGATCCCACCACCAAAGAGCGGGCAGGAACATGGAGACGTACTCCACCACTGCCATCACCAAAGAGCAGGTGGCAGGAACATGGAGACGTACTCCACCACTGCCATCACCAAAGAGCAGGTGGCAGGAACATGGAGATGTACTCCACCGATCCCACCACCAAAGAGCAGGTGGCAGGAACATGGAGACGTACTCCACCACTGCCATCACCAAAGAGCAGGTGGCAGGAACATGGAGATGTACTCCACCGATCCCACCACCAAAGAGCAGGTGGAGGGAACATGGAGACGTACTCCACCAATCCCACCACCAAAGAGCGGGCAGGAACATGGAGACGTACTCTCCCGATCCCACCACCAAAGAGCAGGCGGCAGGAACATGAAGATGTACTCCACCGATCCCACCACCAAAGAGCAGGCGGCAGGAACATGATGCCGTACTCCACCGACCCCACCACCAAAGAGCAGGCGGCAGGAACATGATGACGTACTCCACCGATCACACCACCAAAGAGCAGGCGGCAGGAACATGGAGACGTACTCCACCACTGCCACACCGAAGAGCAGGCGGCAGGAACATGGAGACGTACTCCACCGATCCCACCACCAAGGAGCAGGCGGCAGGAACATGGAGACGTACTCCACCGCTCCCACCACCAAAGAGCGGGCAGGAACATGGAGACGTACTCCACCGCTCCCATCACTGAAGAGCAGGCAGGAGGAACACGGAGATATACTTCCCGCTCCCATCACCGAAGAGCAGGTGGCAGGAGCGTACAGATGTACTTTCCCGCTCCCATTACCACCGTGGTCACAGAAGCGCAGGCGGCAGGGACATGGAGATGTACTCCACCGCCATGGTCTCTGTGGTCACAGAATTGCAGGCAGAGGGACGTACTCCACCGCCATGGTCTCTGTGGTCACAGCAGTGAAGGCGGCAGGGATGTACTCCACCGCCATGGTCTTCTTGGTCACAGCAGTGAAGGCGGCAGGGACGTACTCCACCGCCATGGTCTCCGTGGACAGACGCACACAGGATTAGCCCTACGTTTAGTACCTCCATCCTACGGGACGATGCAATGTCTCATACAGGTTAAGTGAAGCTGCCTCTGTCTGGTCCGGTACATGCTACTGACATGTTAAGAGCTAAACCACTAATCCCTGCTGGAGGCGGCCACGTGATATGGGCCCCTCACAGAACATGTTGTGGAATCGGGAGACCCCCCCCAGAAGAGCTGGCAGGTGACCGGGGGTTCACACATGATCCTCATCTTCAGGACCGAAACCTGAGTCCAATGATTACTTGAAAAATATCGGAGTGAATTGTGCAGGTGGAGAACAATACATTCACAGTAGCTGCTGTGCGCAGAGCCGTTCCCGACTGCAGGGGGGCTGCGTACACAGGGCGAGGAGCCGCTGCTCTCCACAGACAAGGGGGCGGGGTCACACAAAACACCTGACACCGGGGCCGGCTCAGATTATCTTCATCCCAGTGACAAGACCTCATTGTCAATGAGACGGAGGAGAAGGTGGAAAAGCACAAAATTCAAGCGGGGAAAGAGCAGAAAACAGCCAGAAAGACTACGGAAGAAGAAGGTGGTGGTGGAGAGGGGAGAGCAGCATTGGAGGGGGGCAGAATGGGGAGTCAGTGTTCAGAAGAGGGGGTCCACGGCTGTCACAGGGCAAGCAGTGCGCCCAGAGAATGGCAGATTCCTACGGGCTCTCGGCGCCGATCCCACGAGGGCAGGTCCTCCCCCTGAAGTCCATGTTAGTACGAAATAGAAAGCAAGATAAAGTCCAGACTGCCTCGAACCGCGCCGCTCGCAGCTACTCCAGCTTCTTCACCGCGCTGTTACCGTAACTGGAGCCCCGCTCGATCTCCGTCACCCCGATCAGACGCCGGACCGCGAAGGAGGCTGAGGAGGAGAACACAAGGATGTTAGAGGAAGGAGAGGAAAGAGGGAGAGCAGGAAGGGGAGAGAGAGGAGGCAAGAGGAAGGAGAGAGGAGGAAAACACAAGGATGAGAGAGGTGAGAGATAGGGGGCAAGAGAGAGGAAAAGGAGGAGGCGGCGACACGAGAAGAGGGAGAGGGGGTGGGCAGAGAAGAGGGAGAGGAGGCGGCGCGAGAAGCGGGAGAGGAGGCGGGCAGAGAAGAGGGCGAGGGGGCGGAGAAGAGGGCGAGGGGGCGGAGAAGAGGGCGAGGGGGCGGAGAAGAGGGCGAGGGGGCGGCGCGAGAAGAGGGAGAGGGGGCGGCGCGAGAAGAGGGAGGGGGGGAGGCGCGAGAAGAGGGAGAGGGGGCGGCGCGAGGAGAGAGAGGATGAGGGGGGCGGCGCGAGAAGAGGGAGTGGCGGCGGCGCGAGAAGAGGGAGAGGAGGCGGCGCGAGAAGAGGGAGAGGAGGCGTCGGCGCCGAGGCGAGAAGAGAGAAGGCACCGAGGCGAGAAGAGAGAGAGAGAGAGGAGGCGTCGGCGCCGAGGCGAGAAGAGAGAGAGAGAGAGGAGGCGTCGGCGCCGAGGCGAGAATGCAGAGAGAGAGAGAGAGGAGGAGGCGTCGGCGCCGAGGCGAGAGAGAGAGAGAGAGAGAGAGGAGGAGCGTCGGCGCCGAGGCGAGAAGAGAGAGAGAGAGGAGGAGAGAGAGAGGAGGCGTCGGCGCCGAGGCGAAGAAGAGAGAGAGAGGAGAGAGGAGAGGAGGCGTCGGCGCCGAGGCGAGAAGAGAGAGAGAGAGAGAGAGAGGAGGCGTCGGCGCCGAGGCGAGAAGAGAGAGAGAGAGAGAGAGAGGAGGCGTCGGCGCCGAGGCGAGAGAAGAGAGAGGAGAGGAGAGAGAGACGGCGTCGGCGCCGAGGCGAGAAGAGGAGAGGAGAGGAGAGAGAGGCGGCGTCGGCGCCGCGGCGAGAAGAGAGAGAGAGAGAGAGAGAGGAGGCGTCGGCGCCGAGGCGAGAAGAGAGAGAGAGAGAGAGAGAGGAGGCGTCGGCGCCGAGGCGAGAAGAGAGAGAGAGGAACAGGAGAGAGAGGAGGCGTCGCGCCGAGGCGAGAAGAGAGAGAGAGAGGAGAGGAGGCTCGGCGCCGAGGCGCCAGAAGAGAGAGAGAGAGAGAGAAGAGGAGGCGTCGGCGCCGAGGCGAGAAGAGAGAGAGAGAGAGAGAGAGGAGGCGTCGGCGCGAGGCGAGAAGAAGAGGAGAGACGAGAGGAGGCGTCGGCGCCGAGGCGAGAAGAGAGAGAGAGAGGAGGCGTCGGCGCCGAGGCTGAGAGAAGAGATGAGAGAGAGAGAGAGAGAGGAGCGTCGGCGCCGAGGCGAGAAGAGAGAGAGAGAGAGAGAGAGAGGAGGCGTCGGCGCCGAGGCGAGAAGAGAGAGAGAGAGAGAGAGAGGAGTGACAGCCGGGAGAAGAGAGAGAGAGAGAGAGAGAGGAGGCGTCGGCGCCGAGGCGAGAAGAGAGAGAGAGAGAGAGAGAGAGGAGGAGGCGTCGGCGCCGAGGCGAAAGAAAGAGAGAGAGAGAGAGAGAGAGAGGAGAGCCGGGGCCAAGAAGAGAGAGAGAGAGAGAGAGGAGAGCCGGGGCCAAGAAGAGAGAGAGAGAGAGAGGAGGCGTCGGCGCCGAGGCGAGAAGAGAGAGAGAGAGAGAGGAGGCGTCGGCGCCGAGGCGAGAAGAGAGAGAGAGAGAGAGGAGGCGTCGGCGCCGAGGCGAGAAGAGAGAGAGAGAGAGAGGAGGCGTCGGCGCCGAGGCGAGAAGGAGAGAGAGAGGAGGGCGTCGCGCCGAGGCGAGAAAGAGGAGAGAGAGAGGAGGCGTCGGCGCCGAGGCGAGAAGAGAGAGAGAGAGGAGGCGTCGGCGCCGAGGCGAGAAGAGAGAGAGAGGAGGCGTCGGCGCCGAGGCGAGAAGAGTTAGAGAGGAGGCGTCGGCGGCGAGGCGAGAAGAGATAGAGAGGAGGCGGCGGCGAGGCGAGAAGAGATAGAGAGGAGGGGGGGGGGGGGGCGAGGCGAGAAGAGATAGAGAGGAGGGCGGGGGGGCGAGGCGAGAAAAGATAGGAGGGGGGGGGGCGGGAGGGAGAAGAGATAGAGAGGAGGCGGCGGCGAGGCGAAAAGAGAGAGAGGAGGCGGCGGCGACGCGAAAAGAGAGAGAGAGAGGAGGCGGCGAGAGGGAGAGGAGGCGAGAGGGAGAGGAGGCGAGAGGGAGAGGAGGCGAGAGGAGGCGAGAGGGAGAGGAGGCGAGAGGGAGAGGAGGCGAGAGGGAGAGGAGGCGAGAGGGAGAGGAGGCGAGAGGAGGCGAGAGGGAGAGGAGGCGAGAGGAGGCAAGAGTGAGAGGAGGCGAGAGGAGGCAAGAGTGAGAGGAGGCGAGAGGAGGCAAGAGGGAGAGGAGGCAAGAGGGAGAGGAGGCAAGAGGGAGAGGAGGCAAGAGGGAGAGGAGGCAAGAGGGGAGGGGAAAAAGGGAGAGGAGGCAAGAGGGAGAGGAGGCTAGGGGAGAGAGACGGGAGGGGGAGGAGGAGGGGGAGAGGAGGCGGAGGAGGCGAGAGGGAGAGGAGGCAAGAGGGAGAGGAGGCGAGAGGGAGAGGAGGCGAGAGGGAGAGGAGGCGAGAGGGAGAGGAGGCAAGAGGAGGCGAGAGGGAGAGGAGGCGAGAGGGAGAGGAGGCAAGAGGGAGAGGAGGCAAGAGGGAGAGGAGGCAAGAGGGAGAGGAGGCAAGAGGGAGAGGAGGCAAGAGGAGGCAAGAGGGAGAGGAGGCAAGAGGGAGGCAAGGGGGGAGAGGAGGCAAGAGGGAGAGGAGGAAAGAGGGAGAGGAGGCAAGAGGGAGAGGAGGCAAGGGGGAGAGGAGGCAAGAGGGGAGAGGAGGCAAGAGGGAGAGGGAGGCAAGAGGGAGCGGAGGCAAGAGGGAGAGGAGGCAAGAGGGAGAGGAGCAAGAGGGAGAGGAGGAAGAGGGAGAGGAGCAAGGGGAGAGAGGCAAGAGGGAGAGGGGGCAAGAGGGAGAGGAGGCAATAGGGAGAGGAGGCTAGAGGGAGAGGAGGCAAGAGGGAGAGGAGGCAAGAGGGAGAGGACTCAAGAGGGAGAGGACTCAAGAGGGAGAGGACTCAAGAGGGAGAGGAGGCAAGAGGGAGAGGAGGCAAGAGGGAGAGGAGGCAAGAGGGAGAGGAGGCAAGAGGGAGAGGAGGCAAGAGGGAGAGGAGGCAAGAGGGAGAGGAGGCAAGAGGGAGAGGAGGCAAGAGGGAGAGGAGGCAAGAGGGAGAGGAGGCAAGAGGGAGAGGAGGCAAGAGGGAGAGGAGGCAAGAAGGATCCCTACCAGTCCACATGAAGCCCATGAAGGACAGGATGAGCAGTGGAGAACCACTGGCAAAGATGCCGATGGCAAACGAGATGAGCGGAGAGAGGAGGAGGGTGGCCCAGAACAGGAAGTTCAACAGAGTCCATGGCCGGCGGGGGGGCAGGATCTGCGGACCGGGGAAGGTGCCCTCCTGGATGTAGCGCTCCTGTAATGCGTCCTGGAAAACAAGAATGAGAAAAGTGAGATCCGCAGACATCATCATCATCCAACGGTACCAAACACAGACCTCTAATCCCACCCCCTGGCCAGCCAACCTTCTCCTCTATAGCTTGTGCCACCTCCTGCTCGTATTCTGGAATAGTACTCCCACCACTGCCCCCCATTTTCACCTCTCTTCCCCCCAGTCAGTTTTTCCCTTTTCCCGGTTTTAGGGTTAGCAAACCTTGTGTGCTTCCTTTCACTTTGGGGTCTCTTTCCAAGGGGGAAAAGCCCTGAGAGGACACAAGAGAAATCATGAAAATCATGACTTGGGAAAAGGAGGGCGGGTTGGGAAAAAGAAAAACCGGCCCCCCTGGCCCCCGGGGGTGGACGAAGGGGAGGGTTTGTGCTGGGTGGTGACAGCATCTCCCTCAACACATTCCGTCATATTTTTCCTTTCAAAATCCCCCCAAAAAAGAAAGGGTTTTGTTTCCAGGGGAAAATTCAGGGTCACGTCGTACACGGCTGAGACTGCAAGAGGAAAAGAAAACCACTACATGATGGACTCGTTCAGAGTACGCAGCTCCACCTGCACCTCAATGCATCGGGAAAAAAACCTTAAAACCGGCTGTGTAGGCACCAAAGGCCAAGGCTTTACTCCCCAGACCTGAACTGGTTGATAAGGGCTTTCTGGGTTGTCTTCTTCAGGGACTGAGCAATGCCCCCCACGACCCCAATTTTTCACTAAGGTGAAACCGATTTCCCTCTCTAGGGCAAAGGGGAAATTTTTTGGGTTTTTGAAGACTGAGATTTCGTACACTGAGGCACCCCGGGCCCAAAAAGGGGTGAACTGATCCCAAATTTTAGGACAAGGGCTTTTTTTAGTTTTCCCTTTTAGGCGTTTTTAATTCCCCCCCCCGTCATTTACTGAGGGAAAACCCGGACCCAAACCCCATCACTATGGCTGATCTGACCTCTAGAACAAGGGATGCTGGGCCCATTTACCCCGGACCCAACCCCAACAAATAAAGGTGGGTCTGGGCCCCCTTTGAAAAAAGGGCTGCTGACCCCAAATACCCCCAGGACCAACCCCATCAATACGGCTGATTTTCCCCAATCTTGGGTTTGGAGCTTCCCATTTCACTCATCATTGATACAGGACTTATCTCCAACTATAAAACGTGGCCAAAACCGAGCGTCTTATTCATGAAGAGGGGACGCCCACCTGTCCCGCGGAGGCACTGCACCGCTGTGGTGAAGCCTTTGGTTCGTGGCAGAAGATGATGTTTCAGCCGAGCTAGTCCCTTCTTATCGGCCACTTCCATGCTGATCTTATGCTTTGTCTCAGTAAATCTGGTCCCTTCACAGTACAGGAGGAACTAGGAAGGAAAAAAAGATAGTAAAGCCGCCACCGGCCTGGATCAGGAGGGTGGGAGGAACGGTCACACTTCCTGGGAAGACACCTTCATGACCATCCATAGAATTTAAGTCCCCAACCAATCCCTTCCTGGGAGGACACCTCCATGACCACCCACTGAGCAGGAGAACTCCCCAACCAATCCCTTCCTGGGAGGACACCTCCATGACCACTCATGGAGCAGGAGAACTCCCCAACCAATCCCTTCCTGGGAGGACCTCTCTATGACCACCCATAGAGCAGGAGAACTCCCCTGGGAGGACACTTCCATAACCACCCACAGAATAGGAGAACTCCCCAACCAATCGCTTCCAGGGAGGACACCTCCATGACCACTCACAGAATAGGAGGACTCCCTAATCAATCCCTTCCAGTGAGGGCAACTCCATGACCACTAATAAAACAGGAGATTTCCCCCGTTACCAAGATGTGAGCACTCACCCACATGTATTCGGGGTAGTCCCGCAAGCTATGCAGTCCATTGACGACAGTGTCCCGATCCTCTTCCCACTTGCGTTTACAGAAGACGATTTCCAGGAAGTACCACGTCCACCCGATCAGCGGGACCATCAGCAGCTCCTTCTTGGCCAGAACCTTTGAGCTCTTGTGAAGGTAAAGAACAAAGAATAAGAACAAATGAAAGATCTGAAAACAATGGAAGCCCAAGATATAGGACAGCTGGGTATAAGACAGGGCCCGATGCAAGGGCCACTCCATGACACGATACAGACATAAGCATAGGAATGGCTCCTACGGAACTTGGGCCCCTTCATGACCTCATACAGACATAAGCCCCTACATAAGGGCCCAAAACCCCATATATTGCGTTAAGTTTAGGGCGGGGGGTTTCAGCGCCATACTTACCCCTAGGACTCCGTAACGCTCACACATGGTCCAGCCACACAGGAAGTCGATCTCAAAGTTGTGATTGAGGATGATGATGACATGCTCCTTCCCGAAGTGGTCCACCGTCTGCTGGTCAGTGAAAAGCGTGCACTGCGTGCCGGACCACCACTCCAACAGCATCACCAGCTCTGGAGGAGACAGCTGGGTTGAGCACAGTCCTGCCCCCTAGGTCCCGCCCGTTCCACACCGCCCCCGCAGACCCTACTTACGGCTCCACAGTGAGTAGGACAGGCGGCAGTTGATGCGGCGGTACAGCTGCTTGTTGTAGCTCCACAGCGGCAGGGTACATAGCTGCACAAAGTTGATGATCAGGCCACTGATGACGAACACAAAGCCAATCAGCAGGTGCACCACAAACTGCGTCTTCAGGAACCCCCACACACCCATTCTGGAGCCAGCATTCAGTGCCGCTTACACGGACCCTCGCTCAAAGCCACCGTCCTGGGGAGAAAGAAGGGAGAATGTGAGGCAGAGTGCAAGCGGGGCTCTGAGGACAGTAACTTACCCCCTGCTCCAAGCCACCGTGCTGCGGAGAAACAGAGGAGAGGATGAGGGTCAATGGGGCATAACTGAGGACACCCATCAAACCCAAAAATCAGCTGCAGTAAAGGAAGTCACCCACGTACATAAAAAACACAAAACGCCCTGCCCCGCGCGCCGGACCCCATCGGCGCCCGCGCGCCGGGACACAGCCGGTTCCCGCGCGCCGGGACCACAGCCGGCTGCCCGCGCCCGGGACCACAGCGCTGCGCGCGCCGGACCACAGCCGGTGCCCGCGGCCGGGACCACAGCCGGCTGCCCGCCGCCGGACCAATGCCGGTGCCCGCGCGCGGGCCACAGGGGGCGCACGGGACCCCAGCGGCTGCCCGGCGCCGGGGGCCACAGGATTAGATATGAATCCTGAATAATACCGCACAATATCCTCCTGCAGACAGAATGCTAACACCCCGAACTCCAACAGAACACATACGGAAACCCAAAACAACCTTGTAGGTTCCATGCCGAAATAAGAACAAAGCTCTGGACTGACCAGGGGGAGGTGCAAAACTGTGGAGTTGGGGGAAAGGAGGTTACGGAGAACTGAAGGGGACCATGGGAAAAGCACATATGAAGGGCCACAGGGCCCCCACAATGCTGAGGACAGGACAAGGTGACAGCAGGGGTTACTGAGGATCGGTGAAGGGTGTCCTGGGATCACCATGCTCTTAGTGGGTAAAATCACTAGTACAGGTAGTAAAGACAAAAATACGCGCTTACTTCGCAACATGGAGATCCCAGCATCATATCGACATGGATACACAATTAAAAGACTTCTATTAGAAAAAAAAAAAAAGCAGTGTGCCTCGACGCGTTTCACACCTGGACCGATGCTTCATTGTGAAGTAATAAAGGACCGCTTGATGTTGTGTGATGGTGCTCAATGTCGTGCAACACTCTGGTCACACTCACCCCTCTTGGTGAGGACTGAGGGGGATCACACAACAAGAGGGGCGAGTGTAACCAGAGGGTCACCCATCACCGACCAGAATCACACAATCAGAGGGGCGAGTGTAACCAGAGTGTCGCCCGTCACTGAGCGGAATCACACAAGAGGGGCGAGTGTAACCAGAGTGTCGCCCGTCACTGAGCAGAATCACATCACCAAGAGGGGCGAGTGTAACCAGAGTGTCGCCCGTCACTGAGCGGAATCACATAACAAGAGGGGCGAGTGTAACCAGAGTGTCGCCCGTCACTGAGCGGAATCACACAACAAGAGGGGCGAGTGTAACCAGAGTGTCGCCAGTCACTGAGCCGAATCACCTCTCCGTGAGGGTCGAGTGTATCCAGAGTGTCTCCAGTTACTGAGCGGAATCACACAACAAGAGGGGCGAGTGTATCCAGAGTGTCGTCCGTCACTGAGCGGAATCACATACCAAGAGGGGCGAGAGTAACCAGAGTGTCGCCCCTCCCCTGAGCGGGAAACACTTCACCAAGGGGCGAGTGTAACCAGAGTGTCCCCCCGTCACGGCGGAATCACATCACCAAGAGAGGCGAGTGTAACCAGAGTGTCGCCCGTCACTGAGCGGAATCACATCACCCACATCCCAAAAGGGGGGAGTGTAACCAGAGTGTCGGATGAGAGAATCAATCCCAAGAGGGGGAGTGTATCCAGAGTGCGCCGTCATGAGGGGGAAACATACCCAAGAGGGCAGTGTTCCAGAGGGGGTAAAGGGAATACACACCAAAAGAGGCGAGTGTAACCCGAGTGTCCCCGCACACGCAATCAACAACAGAGGGGCGAGTGAACCAGAGTGTCGTCCTGAGCAGAATACATCACCAAGGGGGGAGTGTAAAGGGTCGCCCCTCATGAGGGAATCACATCACCAAAAAGGGGGGAGTGTAAACCCGGGGTCGGAATGGGAATAACCAAGTGGGGCGAGTGTAAAAAGAGTGTGCCCCTCCTGAGCAGAATCACATCACCAAGAGGGGCGAGTGTAACCAGAGTGTCGCCGTCACTGAGCAGAATCACATACCCAAAAGGGGGAGTGTTCCCGGTGTCGCCCTCATGACGGAAAACCCTCCAAGGGGGGGGAGTGATCCAGATGTCGCCCCTCACTGAGCGGGAATCACATAACCCAAAAGGGGCGAGTGTATCCAGAGTGTCGCCCGTCACTGAGCGGAAACCCAAAAAGAGGGGCGAGTGTACCGAAGGGCGCCCTTTACTGAGCGGAAACAAAAAACAAAAGGGGGAGTTAACCAGAGTGTCGCCCGTCACTTTAGCGGAAACACAAACAAGAGGGGGGTGTAACCAAAAAGTGTTTGCCCGTCACTGAGCGGGAATTTCCCCAAAACCCGAAAAGGGGGAGTGTAACCAGGTGTCGCCCCCTCACTGAGCAAATTCCAACCCCCAAGAGGGGCGGGGTGTAAACCAAGTGTCCCCGTCACTGAGCAGAATCCCCATCACCCAGAGGGGGGAGTGTAACCAGATTGGGGCCCGTCACTGAGCAGAATCCATCACCCAAATGGGGCGATGTAAACCAGAGTGTCGCCCCTCACTGGGGCAGAATCACATAAAAAAGGGGGGGAGTGTTAAACCAATGGGCCCTCACTGAGCAAAATCAAAACCAAACCAAAAGGGCGAGTATTAAAAGGGGTTTTCGGGTCACTGAGGGAGATCACATAACAAGAGGGGGGAGGTAACCAGAAAAATCCCCCCTTTACTAGCGGAATAACAAAAAGAGGGGGGAGGGTTCCCCAAGGGCGCCCGTCACTGAGCGGAATCACACCAAAAAGAAGGGGGGAGTGTAACCAAGTGTCGCCCTTTACTGACGGGAAAACCCCAAACAAGGGGGCGAGTGTTAAAACCCCGAAATGTCGCCCCTCCCCTGATGGAACACACAACCAGAGAAAGGCAGGAACCCCGGTGTCGCCCCTCATGGGGCAGAATCACATAAAAAGGGGCAAATGTAAACCAGAGTTCGCCCCACTGAAAGGGGAAAAAAACAAGAGGGGCGAGTGTAACCAGAGTGGCGCCCGTCACTGAGCGGGAAACACTAACCCAAAAGGGGGGAGTGTAACCAGAGGGGTCGCCCTCATAGCGGAAAAACACCCAAAGGGGGGAGTGTAACCAGAGTGTCGCCCGTCCTGAGGGAACACTCAAACCAAAAGAGGCCCAGTGTAACCAGAGTTTTCGCCCCTTATGAGCGGGAAACACATAACCAAAAGGGGGGGAGTGTAACCCGGTGTCGCCCGTCACTGACGGAAACACATAAAAAGGGGGGAGTGTAAAACCCGAGTGGGCGCCCCTACTGACCCCAATCACATCACCAAAAGGGCCAGTGTAAAAAGATGTCGCCCGTTACTGACGGAATCCAAACAAGAGGGGCGAGTTAACCAAGTGTGCCCTTTAATGGGCGAATCACATACCAAGAGGGGCGAGTGTATCCAGAGTGTCGCCCGTCACTGAGCGGAAAACACCCTACCCAAAAGGGGGGAGTGATCCAGATTTTCCCCCCCGGCACTGAGCGAATCACATAACCCGAGGGGGGAGTTTATCCAAAAGTGTCCCCCCGTCCTGGCGGAATTTACAAACCAAAAGGGCGAGTGAAAAAAGTGTCCCCGTCCAAATGAGCGGAAACACTCAACCCAAAAGGGGGGGAGTGTAACCAGAGGGGCGCCCCCTCACGAGCGGAATCACATAAAAGGGGGCTAGGTAACCAGAGTGTCGCCCGTCACTGAAACGGAATCACATAAAAGGGGGCAAATGTAACCCCGAGTTTTCGGGCCCTCACTACCAAAACACATAAAAGAGGGGGGAGTGTAACCATAGTGCGCCCTTACTGAGCGGAAACACAAAACAAGAGGGGGGAGTGTAACCAGAGTGTCCCGTCACTGAGGGAATCACACCCCCAAAAGGGCGGGTACCCAGGGTCGCCCCTCACTGAGGGAGAAACCCCAAAAGGGGCCCAGGTAAACCCGAGTGTCCCCTTACTGAGCGGAATCACACAACAAGAGGGGCGAGTGTAACCAGAGTGTCGCCCGTCACTGAGCGGGAAACAAAAAAAACCAAGGGCCGAGGAACCCGGGGAAGGGTGGGGCGGGGCCCTTACCAGCGGAATACACAAACCGGGGAGGCCCCCCAAAATGGGGGAACCAGAAGGGCGCCCGGGAAAAGGGCGGAAAAACCCGAGGGGGGGCGGAGTGGGGGCCCAGGAAAGGGCCCCCTAAGGGGGGCGGGGAACCATAAACCAAGGGGGGGCGGTGAAACCCAGGGGGGCGCCCGTAAGGGGGCCGGGGAACCATCACCAAAGGGGGGGCGGGTAAAAAGGGTCGCCGGGGAGGGGGGCAGAAACCCCAAAGGGGCGAAAGGACCAGAGGCGGGGGGCCATAAAAGGGGCCCAAACAAAAGGGGGCGAAAGGGGGGCCCCGAATTTTTTCCCGTCCCAAAAGGGCGGAATAAAAACCCCAACCAAAGAAAGGGGCGAGGAACCAGTGGGGC
>JAODAL010041827.1:0-35477 GCA_025379985.1 Phyllomedusa bahiana
TTCATGCTAATCAATTCATGAGGAATTTTTCATGGGTTGACCCCTTCTGTGGCGACTTCCTACAGAAGGCATTTACACTGGGTTCATTACGGGTTTAAATTGAGTTTTGCCCTTGGGGGGGGGAAGGCCGTGTCTGACTAGATACAGAATGGGGGTGCAAAAAAGTAAATTTCTTCCTCACATAAACTAAAAATTTTGCAAAAAATTGTGTTTTTGGGAAGACTTTGCCTACTTTTTGTTCGTTTATACTGTTTTCTTTACTCGACTTTACTCGACTTTAATAGATATCATATATTCTAATTTATTAGATAGATGTCTTGTGTAAAGTTTAGGTTTAGGTTTTTATAGCATTGGAAGTTTTTTTTTTGTGCTTAATCTATTCTATTTTCTCAGCAAGTGTTTGTACATATGTTCAATATATGTGCACATTTAATCCCATCCTGACAGCCAGTCATAATAATGTGACTCTATTTTTTTTTCTCGTCACCTTCCAAAAAACATTTTTTTATTTTTCCATCTACTTGAATAGAGGGCTTTTTTTGGGTAAGGTGTACTTTTTAATGGTTTCATTGACCGTAGCATAGAATATATTGGGAAGTCACAAATTTTTTTTAAGTGGGGCAAAATGTTTGCGGGTCTTTATGGTATTAACTCTTCGGTATAATGAGGTCGTCTGTAATTCTGCGGGAAAAAAGGGGAGAAATCCAGTTATGTGTGACTTTTTATAATTTTATTTATTTGTAAAATGGCATTGAACTTTTAATATTTTTAATTTTTTTTTAAAACACTTTAAAAACTAGTTTTTTTTTACACTGTAGTATCGAGTCCCTCTAGGGTACTTAACCACTATGGAGCTTGATCATTAGTACATCCTTCTGCATTGTATAAACAATGCTGAAGGGTGTTCAAAGATGGCGGTTCTAGCACTTCCTGACTTAGGCAGGGAGTGTTAGAATCGCAGACATGACAGCGATGGAAGCCTTCATTAGGCTTCCAGCCACCACTTATCATTCATTTAGATGCAGAATGGCATCTAAGGGGTTGAACAGCAGGGAATGTGGCCTGCTCTCTCCCCTGCAATTATCAGCAGGTATCAGCCGCAATTAGCAGCTCCCACCAGCCTTCTATGTAGTGGGTTTGCTGCATAGAACGCATACCAGTATGTATACCCCCAAATTTTTTAGGGGGTTTCAAAAAAAGGGGGACACCCAACCATGCTTCGAATCACACTCATACAAATTACATAACACCAGGACACACCTCTAACCATGCCCCACTTAACAGAATCTGCCCAAAACCCAGGCCAACAAAACGCAGCATTACGGGGTTTCTATAAATATTATTTTTTTTAAAAAAAAATTTTTGGTTAATAACATAAATCCATACAAAAGCTGTAAGGGCAATGTTCTATGGATGAACCTTACATAAGGTGTAGAGTACCCCCTTTGGGGGTGGGGGTTCTCCTTTTTCCGGGTCTTGATGATCTTTCCAGTACCTGGGAAAGGTTGGTGACATCCCCCACAGCAAAAAAGGCTGTTTTTCTAAATCTAAAAATTTATCGGAGGAAAGAAATGAGCCTATCAAAGGTATTTTTCAGCATCTTTTTAAGTTATGTGAATTTAGCATTAGGCTGTATTCTGATCTTTGCCATTTAATCCCATAAAATATAGTTACAGGGGTTGTCTCACTACAATGATTGCTTTTTATGTTAATGTCACTTTGCAATATATAATGAAGGGGGTGGACCAGCCCGTATTGTGATATCCGAAAATAGGGTTGTAGTGAAAATGTCGGGGGGGGTCGAATGACGTTTTAAATTTTGATTTCTCAAATTGTCTGAAAATGTCACCGCTGCAACGGTGTCCCAAGGGGCCCTTATTTTTTTGTGTCCATGGAATTTGGGACGACTGCCCAAGTAGGAGGCTTGGGGTCCCTTAATGGGGCTAGTAAATTACGTTAATAAAGGCTTTCCCGTTAAAGGTGTACTCCCCCAAAATTTATAATAGAAAAGGGGCTATTCCTTCTTTCAGAAGTAAAAGGGTTTAAAAGGTGGAATAGAAATCGGTTTTTTAAACAGTGTGTACAGAGGTTGAGTGTTATACATAATAAAAGTTACGTTTTAGTGTTTTACAGATAGAGAACTGATAGAGTTTAAGTTTGCCTATGGCAAAATAGTAAATATAGTGATCAAAAGTAACTCTTTATTCTCTTGCGAGATTCCCAATTTTTTGGAGACTATCCCCCACAGCAGGCACCCAGAAACGTTGGGTACTTGCTATTGGGGATGGGTCACCACCCAGCTTTCTCAAATGCAGGATAAGTTATTCAACGCCCGGGAAAGCTAGGTTACATCCTCTACAGCAGGCACCCAGAAAAGCTGGTTGCCTTCTGTGGGGGATGAGTGCCACTCAGCTTTCCTGGACTCTGACTAGTCTATCCAGCAACCAAGAAAGCTGGATAGGCCATGGATGAAGAGGTTAAGGCGGTCTAGGTGGCAGGGTGAGCCTCCTTTAGCTGGCGATGTCAGTGGAATTTCTTAAGACGCCTCACTGGCATCACTGCTCTGCTACACTTGCCGTTTCTCACAGCGAGAATCTATGAGAGACGGAAAACCTGTGGCAACTGCACGTCTGGTGGACGTGCAAAAAGTAAATTGAACAGTGGCGTCTATCAGTCGGGACTCCTGACACCCAACCTGGGAATGTCTTGCCAAAATTTGGGAGGTATGCAGTACGTCCTATGTCGGTAAGGGGTTAAACTTGTTAAATGCATGCTCCACAGTTATCTATCTCCTTATCCAAAAATTAAGTCTATCCTTAATTTGTGTCTAAATACTGCAAAATATTCTATTGAATCCAGAAACTGTTCAAATGCAAGAGTTATGAAGTAACTTTTCTCATGAGTTTAATAAACCAAAAAAAAAAATTTGTTGGATAGCAAAAGGGAGAACTTGTGAAAGATATAGGGTAAAATGACCATCTTTATTACATTAATTCTGCCAAACCATGAAGTTAGAAGAAATCACCAATATATTTTTATTTTATTTTGCTCAATTATGGTGTAAATTAAAGGGGTTTTGCCACGATCTAATGTTGATGAGGAATCCTCCAAAATGGCTATTTAATCACTTTTCTAAATATATGTAATTAAAAAAGTGAATCCTCTGAGAGCTACAGCCTGACTAAGATGCCCTTAGTTTCCTGACAGTTTACATTAGACACGACCAGGAACTGTCAGGAGCTGATGTGGCCGCGCTTGTGTTGTTTGCACTTCTTATCTGATGGCAGGGAACATGAATGAGCTTTGAAGGGACTGGGGAGAAATGATCCTGTGTCTTTTGTATAGAGAATCCACTGGTTTCAACGTAATTATCTGAGTAAACATGCAGATGCTCCGTGGAGCTCAGCCCTCCACTCCCCCCTGATGCATTTAGTGAACAAATTAAACTGTTCGTTCATTTGTTCACAGAGCTTATCTTCTCTCCTGAACAGATAAGAGGGAGAAACTTGTGCACAATACAGTTATCCCCTGTGGATTAGCCAAATGACATGTTTGCTCAAGTACAGAGACTGAATATCAGGAACGTGCATTGGAGGTGGAGTGAAGAAAACACAGAGGAGGAACTTGTTTTTTTAAACACAGAAACACAACGCCTCTTTTTCAAGCCTCAAGAGGGGAGCATCAGCCTGTTAGGTGAGGAACTCACTTCTTGGCAAAACCCCTTTAAAGTTCAATAAATATTTTACTGAGCTAGTGATTTTAACGATCAAATATATTACACAGTTGAGTCACATTGTTATGAACACTTCCTACTTACAACGTCAGCACAGCTCATGATGGAGTATCATGTAGTGAGCTGGCTTGGTTGGTCTATAAGGTGTGTAATAGGCTGTCTGCACACATATCTTTGGTTGCTGTCTTGGGTAAAAAGAGTGATTTATCAGAGTTGCAAAAAGGGATTATTTGCAAAGGGTTGCAGTATTACTGAAACTGTGTAATTTGGTGGGGGTGGGGCAAACCAATTTACAGTATGTCTAAAATAACAGTTGAGGGAACGCTTCTGTGTTTGGTGCTCCAAAGCAGATGTATGTCACTGCACCTCTGCTAATGAAGTTACATGAGCAAAAAAAGGCTTCAATTTCCATGGCAGTATGGGAATTAGGCCTTGTCTGATTGGCAAAGGGTTGCCCTCCCTGTTAAATCAAGTTTTCCGCTTCATTGAATGGATGGATGTTGCCATGACAGGCAAGAGACATCAGTGAACAAATAGACTGCAACCATTACTGGAAGAACACAAGCAGGTGGTGGCAGCATTATTCTCTGGGGAATGTTTTTGTAGCATTCTGTGGGCCCATTCAACCATTTGGAAGATCACATACTTGGAGATCACATACACCCATACATGCTGTATTCCCTGGGGTGGATGGGAACTTCTAGCAAGACAATGTGACATGTCACACAGCTAGAAATGTCCGACATTGATTAGAAGAGCATGACCAAAAGTTCCAAGTACTAGCCTGACACCCAATTCACCAGACGTTAACCCAGTGGAGCATCTGTGGGACCACCTTAATCAATGTGTTTGTTTTATGCATTCTCCCTCAGGCACCCTCTAGACCAAGACCGTTTTCATACATGTGGCCCCTACTATACTTTATCTGATCCAAAAGATATTCACTTTGGATGACATATATGAACATTGGTGCAGGCAGGCCAGTTCTAAATAGCTTTAAAGAGAACCTGTTATGCCCCCCTTGCTGAGGACAGCACAAGCTAGAGACAAACATGCTGTTTCCAGCGCTGTGTCCCTTATTCTGTAAGATGCTGCAGTTTTTTGTGTATTTAATGCTCAAATCTGCAGTTTTCAGCCAGAAGAGTCATTCGAAGAGTCATTCAAAGAGTCAGTTTTTTTCAAACCCCGCCCATCTGAGGCTAGCCCCGCCCACCTCAACTGATAAACCTACTATTTTGAATAGGTAGAAACACGTGAATAATTGTCAGTGGGCGGTGTTAGCCTTTGGTGGGCGGGGAAAACACCTACCAATGAATAGGATTTGAGAGGTAAATGCTCTAAAACTGCTGCATCTTACAGAATAAGGGACACAGCGCTGGAAACAGCAGGTCTGACACTAGCTGGTGCTGTCCTCAGCAAGGGGGGGCATAACCTATGTGACAGGTCCCCTTTAAGGCAGTGTAGAATGCACCAGAATGTATGAACCTGTTCTTCTGCAGGTCATACATACAGGCGCAGTCTAGTGCCAATACGACAAGTCTGGCTCAGGCACCACCTTTAACCTGGTCTGGCTGTTCTAACTGCTCTGTGCCTGGGTTTGGTGTCAAAGATTCATAAATGTGTCTACTTCTACAAATGTGGGCCCCAGAATGCCCCTAGTCTTTGGCGCACTAAAAAGTGTTGCACAGGCAATTGTTGCGCCAAAGTTTGCAATGCAGCTGTTCATATATCCATAGAACAGGTCTACTACAGCTTTTTGACAAAAGATAACTGGCACAGCCCAGTTCATACATGTCGCCCTTTTTGTTGAACTCTGCTTTTTACTAGCTTTCTTCAATCTTGTGTGAGTGCAAATTTAGAAAAGCCAGTTGGTTGAAGGTTCTATCTGCATCGGTAAACATTAAAGAAGTTGTCTCCCTACAGAGTTTCATAGGATGCATGAATGAAATACTTTGTCACTTCCTGGTTCAGACTGACTGTGATTTGCATACAGCTCCATGGTGTATTCAACTCTGTGTTTTCAGTTGCTAATTAGTTCAGATTAGCTCAGAAGCTTCTCTGAAACTGTTAGCAGGAGGTTTTATCTGATCCCTCAAACAAAAGCCCTAATTAGAGCTGTTTACTTTAGATAAATCAAGCTATTTACTGCCCAGCAGCACAGAGGCTGCCGTGACCTGTGTGATGACATCACTCACTGCTATCACATAGAACAAACAGCAGGGGGGAGAGATGTACACAGGTTGGTTACTGAGGGAACAGAAATAGCCAGGGCGGTGATAAATTCACTTGTATCTCCTTAACAAAAACAGATGAACAAAGCAATATATTTGGAAAATGTCTTTATTTTGTGTTCCCTACAATTTGAAAGCTATTCTTTGTAGCGAGACAACCGCTTTAAGGCTGTGGGAATATTTTTATGTTTAGCATACTGAAAATAATAAGAAATCTGACAGGATAGTCCTTTGCCTCTCTCCCTGGTGTAAATCGACTTGTTCTGGAACTACTAAGCCTGGAAGTAACATTTGGATCACTTTAGCTAAAATGTTACCATATAGTTTAATGTAATTGTTAATCTAATTTGTTTTAGTCTGTAATTATTACAAAATGAGATCTTTGCATTCTTTCTAGATAATTGCATGTACAATGATTGTTTTTTATTTAAAGGGAACCTGTCCCATAGGTTATGCCCCCCTTGCTGAGAACAGCACAAGCTAGTGACAGACCTGCTGTTTCCAGTGCTTTCCGTTAGGGTATGTTCACACGGCTTAACTGCGGGGCGTACAGTACTCCCGCGGCGTGGGGGATTGACGGCCCGCCGGCCCATACACTGTCATTACTCGCAGCGCGTAAGCACCGTGAATAAATGACATGTCAATTATCTCCCCACTCGTACTATACGATCTTGGGGGGAGCGGGGAGAGGAGGCGTAATCTATAGTTCTGTATGAAAACTGTGTATTACCGTAATGATTGGGGCGCATTTCACTTGAATTAGAGCGCATTACGCTCTCAAAACGTGGCGAAATGCGTCCCAAAATAAGCCATGTGAACATAGCCTAATTCTGTAAGATGCTCTAGTTCACAGGTGTCAAACTGCCGGCCCGCCAGCTGTTGGGAAACTACAACTCCCATCATGCATTTGTATAATCTATAACAGTGGGCATGATGGGAGTTGTAGTTTCCCAACAGCTGGAGGGCCGGCAGTTTGACACCCCTGCGTCTAGTTTTAGAGTATTTAGTGCTCAAATCTGCAGTTTTCAGCCACAAAGAGTTTTTTCAAATCCCGCCCACCTGAGGATAGCCCCGCCCACCTCAACTGATAAACCTATTACTTTGAATAGGTAGAAACAGGTGGGTGGGGCTAGCCTTTGGTGGGTGGGGCTAACACCTGCTCATGAATAAGATTTGAGCATTGAAATGCCCTGAAACTGCTGCATCTTATAGAATAAGGGACACAATGCTGGAAACAGCAGGTCTGACACTAGATTGTGCTGTCCTCAGCAAGGGGGGGCATAATCTATGTGACAGGTTCCCTTTAAAGTAGTTAAAAAGATAACAGCCTGCACTTTCCCCACTAGATGTACTTTTTATAGTGCGTTTAGTTTTATCTGAAGTAAATAGTTTGCCTAGTGGTTGTTATGGTTATATTATATGGGGAAGAGTTATGGAATTAAGTATTTTTGGAACACAGTGAGTTTAGTAATCAGGTCCAAGTTTTACAATTTGGCAATTTCCTTTGTTTTTTATTTAATATTGTTTTGTCTGTATTTAATTTTGTGGATCTAGGTTAAACCTTTGATGTTTGATTACTGCAGCCTATTGTTTGCCAAATGTATCTGAATAAACATACTGCTTGTATTTTGCATATAACGGAAACCTCATTAAACAACTCCCTTCTTAGTGGCAATTTGTAGTAAACAACCTGTGGCTTTGCCAGGCAGTAGATGTCCACTCAGCACTATCTTGTTTAAACTCAGTTTAACAAAATGATCTATTCAGATTAAAAGAAACAAATATTTAAGGTGGGGGTCATTCGATTTGAAAGATTCTGCTAACTACCATTTTATTGCCATTGATGCAATAAATATGTCGAAGTGTACAGAGTTGGGAAAAAATAGCAATATTTTAATTTTTGGAACCTGTGGTTCGCTATTTGTGGGTGCAGTCGTTTTTTTTTTAAAAAGTAATTTTTGATACTTTCATGGCATAATTTTGCCTTCAAAATCATGACAGTTTTGGTCATAGCAGTTCTTCTAGTTGTATGGGTTTAGCTCCAGTGTTCGTGGGGCTGAAATCATACATAGAATGTTAAATTTGTGACTGCTGCACTTGTGAAGGGTAGTAGAAAATGTGGTAGCAGCAAAACTCTACTGATAAAGCAGATCTCTACCTATAAACCAACAATTTGTTAAACTCAAGACAGTATCTCTGCTCTATTTTACAAAAATATTGGATAAAAGAGAATGGAGCTGACTATTAGTAGCTGATACCAGACTCCGATGTAGCAGGATTACTAAGTAATCCCGCTACATAGAACTTTACCGGCACCAAGATGTATGGATATGTCATGTGTAGGTAAGAGGTTAAATGAGGTTTATGAGGGAAGTGTCTTTCATTAGAAACTAAACACTTGAGCAAGGCAACACTATCTGAAATGAGCTGGGAGAAAGATCAGAAGCAATAACATATTATATTATTGAAAGAGTGGTTGATGCTTGGAACAAACTTCCAGCAGATGTGGTTCCAAAACCAACAGTAAGCAAATGTAATCATGTTTGGGATAAACAAATATGAAAAGATTAAAGGGCAGACTAAATGGACTGTGGGGTCAAGTTCTGCTGTCAACCTTCTATTACTTGTGGGTGCTAGTTAGTCTAACAACTAATATTAAAAGTGACTCCAATTATCGTTATTTATTGTGAGGCACCATCAATTCTGTAACGGTCTGGAGGTGGATCCACCTCAGGCGATGGCGTAAGCCCACACCAGGGAGTGGAATCTAAGTGGGTCCCGGTATTCACCAGAGCCCGCCGCAAAGCGGGATGGTCTTGCTGCGGCGGGAGTCCACCAGGTCACTACCACTGGCGGGACTTGCCTGCGGTGGCAACCAAGGGTAACGAGGTACAGGATCGGCAGGCAGGCTCGTAGTCGGGGACAGGCAGGAGGTCAGGACAGGCGGCTCAGGTTCGTAGGCGTAGACAGGCAGGAGGTCAGGACAGGCGGCTCTGGTTCGTGGTCGATAAACATAGGCAGACGGTCGGTACACGGTAAGGCAAGACTGGAGCACGCTAGGAAGCTTTCACCAAAGGAATAAACACCAAGGATCCGGCGAGGGCCGGCAGGAAGAGGCCGGACTTAAATAGGAGCAGCGCCCGGCAATAGCCAATTACCGGCGCACTGCCCCTTTAAATTTCAAACAGCTGGGCCGCGCGCGCCCCAGGGGTGGAGACACGCGGCGGGAGGCCGAAACTGACTGAGTAGGAGCGTGGCCGGGTAAGTGGACGCCAGCGGGGACCGGGACATAAGCGGACCCCGAACCCGACGTGCGGGACGGGGCTCCGCTGGGAGCAGGGGCACGGGTGCGCCTGCGACCCGGGACAGAGGTCGCAGGGGCGTCCGTGACAGTATCCCCCACCTTGGGCCCCCCTCCCTCACTGGATTGAAGAAATCTCTGGATGAGGCTGCGGTTCAGGATATTCTCCTCCGGCTCCCATGACCTCTCTTCGGACCGAACCCTTCAGTCCACCAGAAGTAACGCTTTTCCCCTAGTTCCCCTCATGCCCAGAATCTCTTTGACCTCAAAGACATTGGGCGCATCAGCCACAGACGGAGGAGGAGCAGCCTTCTGGGAAAAACGATTAAGGACCAGGGGTTTCAGTAAGGAGACATGAAACGAATTGGGGATTCTCATCGTAGGAGGGAGCCGGAGTTTGTATGACACCGGGTTGATGCGGCTGATGACCTCAAAGGATCCAGGAAACGTGGTCCAGTTTATGAGAAGGCATCTTTAGGCGGACATATCTAGACGAGAGCCACACACTTGTCACCTGGGGAGAAAACTGGAGGGGGGATTCTTCTTTTGTCCGCTTGAGTCTTCATGCGCTCGGAAGCGCGGAGCAGCGACTGACGGGTCTGGGACCAGATGGCCTTCATGTCTTGAACCAGTGCGTCTGCCGCCGGGACCTCAGAGGAGGTTGCCAGAGGGAGAGGAGGGCGGGGATGCAGACCATACACGATGTAGAAGGGAGAGACCCCCGCGGACTCAGACTCAAGGGAGTTATAAGAGAACTCCGCCCAGGGCAGTAAATTGGACCAATAATTTTGACGCACCGAGACGAAATGGCGAAGGTAACATCCCAAGACTTGGTTGACCCTCTCCACCTGGCCATTCGTCTGCGGGTGGTAGGCGGAAGAGAAGTCGAGCTTCACCTGAAGTTGGTTGCACAGGGCTCGCCAAAACCTGGAGACAAATTGAACTCCCCGGTCCGAGACAATTTGCTGAGGGAGTCCATGCAGACGAAACACATGAAGGAAGAATAGCTCAGCCAGGTGGGAGGCAGATGGCAGCCCTGGCAACGGGACAAAATGCGCCATCTTGGAAAAGCGATCCGTAATCACCCAAATAATGGTGTTGCCAGACGACGGAGGGAGGTCAGTTATGAAGTCCATGGAAATGTTGGACCTAGGTTGAGTTGGAATTGGAAGTGGCTGTAGTAGACCTGCCGGCTTGTGACGTGGCGTCTTGTTGCGGGCACAGGAGTCACAAGACGAAACGAAGTCCTTAACGTCCTTTTCCAGCTCAGGCCACCAATAGAACCGGGATATCAGATGGAAGGTTCTTTGGGCGCCGGGATGACAAGCCACCAATGAGCAATGTCCCATTTTAAGATACGTCTGCGGAGGGCAGGGCGCACATAAGTCCTTCCCGGGGGAACCTTCCGGAGGTCCACTGGAGCTGCCGAGATGAGACGTTCTAGCGGAATTATGTGTTCAGGGATAGTATCTTCACCCACCACGTCGGAGGCACGGGAGAGGGCATCAGCTCTCACATTCTTCTCTGCAGGCCAGAAATGGATCTGGAAATCGAACCGGGAGAAGAAGAGCGACCACCTAGCCTGGCGTGGGTTAAGTCGCTGAGCCGACTGAAGATATTGGAGGTTTTTGTGGTCCGAGTAGATATGGATGGGAAAACGGGCGCCCTCCAGCAGATAACACCACTCCTCCAGAGCCAGTTTTATGGCCAGTAGCTCCCGGTCGCCAATCGTATAATTCCTCTCGGCCGACGAGAAAGTCGCACGTTACAGTCTTACCCGTGGGTCCTTTTTGCGTAAGGACTGCTCCGGCTCCCACAGATGAGGCATCCACTTCCAGGGTGAAGGGTTTCGCGGGATCCGGACGTGCCAGGATAGATGCTGTAGAGAAGGCGGACTTGAGCTTCGAAAACGCCTCTTTGGCTTCAACGGGCCAGCTACGTGGATTGGCTTGTTTCTTGGTAAGGGCCACTATCGGAGCCACCAGCGTAGAGAAGTGATGTATGAACTGCCGATAGTAGTTGCAGAAGCCCAAGAAGCGCTGGATAGCCCGCAGACCGACTGGGCATGGCCACTGCAACACGGCTGACAGTTTTGCTGGATCCATCCGTAGGACTTGTCAGAGATGAGATACCCCAGAAACGGGAGGCTAGTCTGATGGAAGAGGCACTTCCCAAGCTTGGCATACAGATGGTTCTCCCGGAGATGCTTCAGTACTTGACGAACATGGCTGCGGTGGGTCTCGAGGTCAGGAGAGTACACCAGGATGTCATCAAGGTAGACCACCATGCAGGTGTAGAGGAGGTCTCTAAAGACATCGTTCACGAGCTCCTGAAAGACGGCGGGCACATTGCACAGTCCAAAGGGCATCACCAGGTACTCAAAGTGCCCATCCCTGGTGTTGAAGGCCGTCTTCCATTCATCGCCCTTGCGGATTCGGACCAAGTTGTAGGCCCCTCTCAGATCCAACTTGAAGAAAATCTTGGCGCCCTGCAGGCGATCAAAAAGTTCTGTGATCAGCGGCAATGGGTAACGGTTCTTTACCGTGATCTTGTTTAAGCCCCGGTAATCTATGCAGGGCCGCAAGGTACCGTCCTTCTTCTTCACGAAAAAGAACCCCGCACCAGCGGGAGACGAGGACTTTCGGATGAACCCCTTCCGGAGATTCTCCTGGATGTACTTGGACATGGCTTGGGTCTCAGGAACCGACAGTGGGTAGACTCGGCCCCGGGGAGGACTGGTACCCGGCAGTAAGTCGATTGGGCAATCGTATGGGCGATGCGGAGGAAGACTCTCAGCTTGTCTCTCAGAGAACACATCGGCGTACTCCAAATATTCGGGCGGCAGCCCGGGCAACGGCTCCTGAAGGGTTGCGCGAGAGCAGGGAAGCACCGGGCGAGGTGCCACCAAACAACGCCCCCGACAGTTGGGACCCCAACGAATCACCTCTCCAGTAGACCAGTCCAGGATAGGAGAGTGGAGCCGCAGCCATGGGAGTCCGAGGAGGATCGCCGACGAGGAGCGAGGCAACACATAGAAGGAGATTTCTTCCTTATGCAGCGCCCACACGTGGAGGGACAGTGGCTTGGTGACAAACTGGATGGTGTCGGATGAGATGACAAGTGGTTTCTCCAGGCTTTCCACCGACAGCCGATACTGCTTCACTAGGGACTGGTGTATGAAGTTCCTGGCGGAGCCCGAGTCCAAAAATGCCGGAACTTGGAACGTGATACCAGTCTCTGACACGACCTGCACAGGCATCAACAGGCGTGGAGAGGAGGAAGTTGCACCTAGGAATGCCTCTCCCACAGATTCTAGGTGCGGTAGTTTCCTGCAGACTTGGGGAGCTTGGGGCAATTCCTCCGAAAATGCTCTGGACTGCCACAGTAGAGGCACAAATTCATTTGCCGACGCTGGGCCAACTCTTACTCAGAGAGACGGGCCCGATCAATCTGCATGGGCTCCTCGGGAGGTGTTGGTGATGGTGACGCAGGAGGCCTCTGGAACACCGGTGCCAGGTGAGGAAACCGGCGAGGTTGGGCTGACTGACGCTCTTGCCGAAGTTCTTCCTCTCGTTCAATGAAGCGCACATCAATGCGGGTTGCTAACCGGATCAGATCCCTGAGGGAAGACGGGAGGTCTCTAGCGGCCAAAATGTCCTTAACTCGGCTTGAGAGCCCTTTCTTGAAAGTAGCACACAGAGTGGCCTGGTTCCAAGACAGTTCAGAGGCCAGAGTACGGAATTGCACCGCGTAGTCCCCTACAGACAGGTCCCCCTGGCGTAGGTTTAGGAGAGCTGTCTCTGCGGAGGATGCACGGGCTGGTTCCTCGAAGACGTTGTGGAACTCACTGAGGAACGACTGTAGGTCCGCCGTCTCTGGATCGTTTCTGTCCCATAGGGGTGTAGCCCCTGCTAGGGCCTTCCCAGAAAGGAGGCTGACCACGAAAGCCACCTTCGCACGTTCAGACAGGAACTGATCAGCCATCAGCTCCATGTGCATAGAGCATTGGGTGATGAACACCCTGCAGAGTCTCGGGTCTCCGTCGAATTTAGATGGGAGCGACAGCCGAAGCTTGGGCCCCCTCAGAGCCACAGGAACCGTAGAGGCAGGAACAACCGCTGGAGCTGGCGAAGGTTGCTGCTGCTGGACGGTGACGAGTTGCTGCAACATGGTGGATAGCTGGGTAAGTTGCTGCACCTGTTGACCGAGTTGCTGTGACTGGCGGGCAACAACGGTCGTCAGATCCGCCAGGCTGGGTAACGGCACCTTGGCGGGATCCATGGCCGGATCCTACTGTAACGGTCTGGAGGTGGATCCACTGGACCACCGCAGGCGATGGCGTAAGCCCACACCAGGGAGTGGAATCTAAGTGGGTCCCGGTATTCACCAGAGCCCGCCGCAAAGCGGGATGGTCTTGCTGCGGCGGGAGTCCACCAGGTCACTGCCACTGGCGGGGCTTACCTGCGGTGGCGGCCAAGGGTAACGAGGTACAGCATCGGCAGACAGGCTAGTAGTCGGGGACAGGCAGGAGGTCAGGACAGGTGGCTCAGGTTCGTAGGCGTAGACAGGCAGGAGGTCAGGACAGGCGGCTCTGGTTCGTGGTCGGTAAACGTAGGCAGACGGTCGGTACATGGTAAGGCAAGACTGGAACACGCTAGGAAGCTTTCACCAAAGGAATAAACACCAAGGATCCTGCAAGGGGCGGCAGGAAGAGGCCGGACTTAAATAGGAGCAGTGCACGGCAATAGCCAATTACCGGCGCACTCCCCCTTTAAATTTCAAACAGCCGGGCCGCGCGTGCCCTAGGGGCGGAGCCACGCTACGGGAGGCCGAGACTGAATGAGCAGGAGCGTGGCCGGGTAAGTGGACGCCAGCGGGGACCAGGACATAAGCGGACCCTGAACCCGACGTGCGGGACGGGGCTCCGATGGAAGCAGGAGCACGGATGCGCCTGCGACCCGGGACAGAGGTCGCAGGGGCGTCCGTGACAAATTCTAGGGCACTGTACATACAAAAAGGGTTTTAAACACATAAAAGTCAAAAATAAGTACAATATCAATTAAATAAGTAAAAAAAAACTGGTACAGGGTAAAAAGATCCTGCCTATTATTTGGTAGTGTTGAGGCAGCAGGGTTATTGTAGGCTTTACTGAAAAGATGGGTTTTAAAGGTGGGGGGAAAGTATGATTTTTTGGGGTACTAAGTTCCAGAGTATGGAAGATGGGGATGTAAGGGAAGCAGACAAGAGAAAGGCAAAGAAGGAGCTCTTATGAGAATGGGAGGTTCCATGAAGTACATTGTCAGATTAGGAGACAGGTTGTCAGAGCTTCATATGCCATGTTTAATAGTTTAAACTAAATTAACTGGGCAATGGGTAGCCAATGATGGGATTAGCAGAGTGGAGAGGAAGAGGAGTAGAGAAAAGAGAGCCGTACTAACCAAAATAGTTGAAGAGTGGTAGATAGAAGAACACAAAAGAGAATGCTGCAGTAGTCCAGGCAGGGGATGATAAGAGCATGTACTAGCATTTTGGACCAATCAAAGTTGATAAAAGTGAGGATTTGATAAATGTCTTTGAGGAGGACTTGGCAGAGGGTGGTAAAAGCTTCGATAAGTAGTTTAGAGACAGTGAAGAGTCAAATATTGTCCACAGCAGCGGAGTTGCTGTACTGGAGAAAATGTGGATCCATTGACCAGAATACATACTGTATATGAAATGAAATGGGAGCTGAAATGGGAGCTTGCTTTGGGCAACAAAAAAGTCTACTCCCTAGATATTTTATAGAGTGGTGTTTTAGAAGAACTATCAGAGAATTTCAATAAGCAGGGGAATTCAAGGAGCAATGTACTACTTTTGGACCACAATGATAACAATAAGTATAATTGTTTCACACAAACAAGGCCATATACAATTAATATTGAACAGATAATGCCTAAAACATTATGGTAAAATTGCTATATTTTTCATCATTCAAAAATAAATAAATAAAATGTGCATTATGTTATATATATATACACACCACAAAATGGTGCTATTAAGAAATTCAAGTCTTGATTGTGCCTTATTCAAGCAATAAAGAAGATTTTATGTACTGCTAGAGTACATAAGTTTCTTTAGGTTACTGACCACCATCCCTGCTCTCTCTCTTATCTTATTGCTCCACAAGCTGCCGCCTGGACATACTATAATGAGCCACTCCCTGCTGAGTCTTATCTCTAGCACAGGACATTATTTATCTAGGTTAATGACAAGTCTAAACAATTAGAGCTATGTAACCTTGTGCACTATAGATTATAAACTTCTTGCACTCATATCACTAAGGGCTTGTCCCCACGGCATGGTTTTTCAGTCGTTTTTTTCAGATGGTTCACGTGCAATGCTCCCCATAGACTTAAATAGAAAATCCATTCAGCAGTCCCCACTGAACACATTTTCTGCAGGGCGGCTTTTCACACCGCCAGCGATCCAAAAAACTTAGAACATGTTCATTCTTCTGCTCAGTTTCCAGACAGAAAGTTAACACTGAAGTCCATGGGAACCATGCAGAAAGGTAGTGAACGGTTTTGGGCAGTTTTCCCAGTTTTTGTATATATATATATATATATATATATATATATATATATATATATATATATATATATTTATATATACAGTACATATATATTCCGTGTTGCTCAGCAACAGCCCCAAAACATCACTGCTCTAGAGGAGATCTGCATGGAGGAATGGGCCAACATACCAGCAACAGTGTGTGCCATCCTTGTGAAGACTTCAGAAAAAAGTTTGACCTCGTTTGCCAAAAAGGATAGAGTGTAAGCCCTCAGGGCAGGGGACCTCTCCCTTTGTACCAGTTGTTTGTTAGTAACTTTTCACTTGTACTTTTGCCATCCTTGTGAAACTGAATGACAGCGCTCTGGAACCTGTCATTCAACAAAGAAAATTTAACAAAGTATTGAGATGAAATTTTGTTATTGACCAAATACTTATTTTCCACCATAATTTGCAAATAAATTATTTCCAAATCAGGCAATGTGATTTTCAGGATTTGTTTTCTCATTTTGTCTCTCATAGTTGAGGTCTATCTATGATGTCAATTACAGGCCTCTCAACTTTTTAAGAGGGAGAACTTTCACAATTGGTGGTTGACTAAATACTTTTTTCCCCATTGTATATATATATATATGTGTGTGTATGTATATACAAAGATAAAAGTGTCACAACAAGTTAAAAATCTTTCATTGTAATACATGGCCAATGGCCAAAAAAAGTCCAAGAACTACACAAAATCTGCACAAAAGCCTGGACAAAATCAGTGAAAAAAACTGTTCAAAAAACGCAAACCGCTGAAAACTGGACAGTTGTTGTGTCAAAAAATGTCCAAAAACCGGTTGTAAAGGACGGTTCTGCTAAAGTCAAAACTGAGCAGACTTTGACGTGTGAGCGCACCCTAACAGGAATAGCTAGTAATAGCAGAGCTGATATGCCAACCATTGCCATATATCTTTACAGCCTGGCCAGGAAGTGTGAGTCTGAAGCTGGCTGTGACTCTGGGAAAACAGTATGATAAGACAACCTATTTAAGGCTAAGCCAGTGGGAAAAAAGAACAAAAAACATATAGCTTTGAAATGCAGTAATGAACAAACCAAAAAAATGTCAGCATCATTGCATACCAGACTAGGCCACATGCTTCAGGGGTTAGAAAAATTGATCAGCCTCTATAATTGTTAACAAATAAAGCATGCATCTCTTTGAAAGCACAAAGCAACACATATCTGTTTTGTATCTTATAAAGAATATTAATATAAAACAACGGCAAACTGAAGAAAAGCAATCTGCGATTGTCAAGAGCACTCCGCTGAAACAGTGTGTCTGGTCTATAACATGACTGACATAGCAGTAAACATCAATTACAGTTCTTCTGTTTTGGACAGTATCATATAAATGCTGTATATGCCGTGACGTACAAATGCCAAGCAAGATTAAAAAAAAAAAAGTTACAAGTATGAGATTTATCTGCCTGATTTACAGATTCCATGCTGGATGAGAAATAAAATAAGGAGGTAGAAAACAAACATTGGCCTCCAGCCAAAACACACTGAAAAGCCAGCGTTTAATGACTGCCTGTGTGAGTATTGCTTTCTTAGCGTACTGTGACAAAGGACTGATTACTACCATAGATTCTATTGTCCCTTTTTGCTTCAAGCCTTCGTGTCACGCAATTCTATTGTGTTTGAATTAAAAAGAAAGGAATCATTTTGGGCAGCCTTATATGGGGCATATAAACGATGGAAGTCGGCTGCATTAAAAGCAGATTTCAATTACTCTCTAATTGGATGTAGCAGTGGTAAAGCGTCCAACTTTGCATGTGGTGGTTAGACAAAACCTTTGTTTAAGTATGAAAACATTATTTAGAACTGTTGGAGACGTGTAAACAAGATATGTTTAGTCACGAGAAAGAGAAAGTACACCCTTTTTGAATTCTATGGTTATACGTATCAGGACATAATAAAAAACACATCTGGTCCATAGAAGGTCTTAAAATGAGTTAAATACAACCTCAGATAAACAGCACCACATCACAAATTACGCTGTGTCATTACTTACTTTACAAAAACTAGGCCAAAAGGCAGAAGAATTGTGTAAAAATTAATTACACCTTCAGCAATGATCTTAGAGAAGCAATTGTTGCTGCCCATAAATCTTTATAGGGTTACAACGCCATTTCCAAATAAATTAAAGTCCATCATTCTACAGCAAAGAAGTTTATTCACAAGTTCAAACACGTGACAGCTTACCATGGGGTGGAAGTGCCATCAAATTTTCCCCAAGGTCATACTGTGGAATGGTCAGGGAATATGCAAAAAAAAAAAATCCATGTATAGCTTGTTTGGAAATGTTGCCAAAAGAAATCTTCTTCTTAGTAAAGAGAACATGGCAGCACAGCTTTAAGGGAATGTGCCATCAGAAAATGTCCTCTTGTTTAACTTATTTTTTATGTTAAACACAATTTTTTATTGATTTTTTTTTAAATTTTTCCTATCAACTATTTATTTTTTTTTTAAATTTCCCGAAATCAGTTTTACTTTAGTCACTAAACCTGGGTAATTTTCTGATACTTCCTGTTCTGTAAATAATAAATTTTCACAGTCTCCTTAAATATCATCACAGGCTGAAATTTCACTGAAAGGTGACACTAATGTGTAGATAATAAAGAATCCACCATTCATATTAGGTGATGGTCACAGATCACTGTCTCCCCATCCTTGCTCACTGACTTCTTTCCAGGTGACAGAGCATGCCTATAGTTGTCAGTGGCTCTGCTCTTGCTTACAAGGTTTAAAGCGAACCTATCACATAGTTTTTGCCCCCCTTGCTGAGGACAGCATAAGCTAGTGACAGACATGCTGTTTCCAGCGCTGTGCCCCTTATTCTGTAAGATACTGCAGTTTTCGAGTATTTAGTGCTCAAATCTGCAGTTTTCAACCAAAAAAGTCATGAAAAGAGTCCGTTTTTTCAATACCCCGCCCACCTAAGGCATGCCCCCCAACCCAACTGATTATCCTATAACTTTGAATAGGTAGAAACATGAGAATAACTGCCAGGTGGGCGGGGCTAGCCTTTGGTGGGTGGGGCCAATACCTGCTCATGAAAAACATTTGAGCATTGAATGCTCTAACAAATTGCTACAAACATATATATCGTTGAGAGGAAGAAACAACTATCACTGCTTATCATTGTTTATCATTAGCACCTTATGTGTCATCATACATTTTGGTGCTTGTTTATATTGTTTGTTTTGGATATTCTTTGTCCCCTGATGAACTGTCAATTTAATGGGAAATGCGTCAGGACTTTTTCTTGATTTTTTTCATTTTCTACATTATGAATTATTTTGGTTATATCTTTGTATTTGTGAGGGAGTCTATACATTAGAGTGGAGATGCTCTTTTCAGGGCAATGACCCCGCTGTGAGACAGGATAAGAGGGTTGCAACACTAGAGTATTTATTTTCCTCCTGGCCTATATTCCCTCTATAGTGTTTATTGTTGTTTTTTATGGACATTTGGGATTCTTTTGCACTTATTATGGGGGATTTTTCATAGAATATATTTTAATGGTATTTATTAAAGGTTATATTTTAGTTGAGAATTTCTTTTTGCAGTGATAGTCATTAAATGCTCTAAAACTACAGCATCTTACAATATAAGGGACACAGCGCTGGAAACAGCAGGTCTGACAAATACTTGTGCGGCCCTCAGCAAGGGGGGCATAATCTATGTGACATGTTCTCTTTTAATTTCCCTGTAGCTGCTGTAATGCAATCTCTCTAAATTATGTTAAAGCATCTCAGAAAAGATGGCTGCCCCCATAATCATATACAGAAAACAGAATTAAAAAATCTACAATTAAAAAAAGAATAGCTAAAAAGAAAAGAATATCAGTATATTGTCTTAATGTGGACAGGCCTAGTTAAAGATTAGCGCACAGTGGCAGGGAACTGACAAGAGATATACACGAAAGAATAGAATCCGAAAAAGTCATATGTACCTCAAAATAAGAAAAATAGAAAGTAGACTTCAGCTCATAAAAAACAAGCCCTCTCACGAGTCCATAGAATAAATAAGTTAATGTTCAGAGAAGAGTAGCACAATGCAGATTTTTTTGAAAAAAGCGTTTTTTTTATATGTAGTAAAATAACTCAAAAACAAAAGCTATATATATTTAATATTGCTGGAATTGTGTTCGCCTGTAATCTATACCATATGCTGAACGCTCTAAAAATGAAACCCAAAATATTGCGCAATTGAATTTTTTATCTATTCCACTCTATTTGTATTTGTTCAGTAACCTATATGATACATTAGATAATAGCACCTAATATACCACCTCGAAGAACCTGCCCTGCAAAAAACAGTATGTAAACGGGAAAAAGTTATGGCTTTTGAAAGGTAGTGATTAAAAAACAAAATTAAGTCACCAAAAAATAGGGATTAAACTGTCTTGTCTAAGAAAAATAAATACATAAAAATAAGCCCACATATGGCTAAATCAATGGGAAAAAACAAACTTAAATCTTTTGAAAGATAGGGATGAAAAACAAAAATGGGATTGCTAAAAATTGATTAGGCAGAGAAATTAGCCAGGAAGTAATATGCATAAGGAAACTTTAAAAAAAAGTATATAAAAATACGTATTTAGAAAAAAAAGTCATATATTACTTCTCAACATGTAAAAACATTTTTTTGACAGTACTGTCTCATTAGGTTTGTCAATCTGCATCTGGACATGACATCCTTGGGACATCCATCCAATTAAAACTCATGGCCACCAATTGCTGTGAGCCACTGGCAAAACCTCAGTAGTAAGCAGCACAGTAGGCGCGATGCACCAATCACACCGCCTACGTCACTGTGTTTCCTAGGCCAAAGGCATTTTGGCCTAGGCGTTGTCGGGAGCAGCTTTTAGTAGGCGGCATAATGATGTAATGCCCTCATGCCGGATAACACAAGCTACCGGAGCTGGCTGCTTGGTGAAGGACGAGGAGTGTTGAGTACTTTTATTTATATATATTTTTTTAACAATCAGGTGGCCTATCTACCTACATGGGCTCTATATACTAACCTACAGGGGGCCCACCTAATGTGAGTCTATAACTACCTACAGGGGTTCTATAATTACCTGCTGGAGCTTCATTTACTTTCCTACCTACAGAGCATCTATAACTTCCTACAAGGGCTCCATATATCTACCTACAGGGGCCTCTATACCTTGGAGACAAGCTGTACACTATGGATCACTAAGGGAGCAACTAAAATAAAAATGGTACAGAATTGTTAATAATGATGAATGGTGAAAATGTTTATTTTTTAGTTTGCAAGCTTCCCACGTTAATTTTAGTTGGTGGCAAAACTCCTTTAACTTTTATCTACCACTATTGTTTGTAGATGCTAATTAAAGTGATTGTGATAAAGATGTAAATTCTCAGATTATTGGCTTTTGAGATGGTACAGAATAATTTTTTTGACCAAACACCTCCTAGATCATTGATGATTTAAAGGGTTTTTCCACAAAAACATTTCATGCCTGCTTTGTCCAGCTTCAACTTTCAGTGTGCTCAAAAGTGGACATGTGTATTTTAACTGCATATTATGTGACTTAAAGTGTGCTCTCTGTAGTCAAACAAAGGTTTTTTTATGTAAAGAGCTGAGAGTAGCTACAATGTAGCAAATTGTTTAGCACTTCTGGCTTTCAGCATAGGGATCTTAGGTTCAAATCCCTGCAGGAACCAAACATCGATTTTTTTTTTGTCTCAATGCACATACCTGATTGAAGTTTCTTTTTTCTTTTTATTTACTTGCACTTTTTGACTAATTACTAATTACAGAGGACGGAAGAAGAATGACAGAACCTGGGGTTGAGCACTCGCTCAGCAGGGAATACACTGACAGTAGCTGCCTGAGAGGAAAGGTAATGTTTGAGCATGTGCGGCAAGACTGAAGAGCTCGTCACTGGTTGTATCCCCTGGAGACAAGCTGTACACTCTGGATCACTAATGTAGCAGCTAAAACAAAAATGATAATGAATTTTTAATAAGATGAAGACAAAAAGTTTAATATTTAATTTGCAAATTTCCCACGCAATTAACTTTAGGCAAAAAACCCCTTTAACCCCTTTTAAAGGCGACTTTTGGCGTGGGCATTTCAGGCTTTTGGGCGCAGCGACACTTCTGGCAATTTTCTTGCGACTCGGGGTTTGGGCTTCTGGCGCCGCAAAAGGCGGAGAACGAAACGTACTTCACATTCTGTTCCCACGTAGCCCCTCCCGGTGCCAAAAGGGGGGAAACCTCCATTCCCGGGGTTAACCCTTTGATTTCCGCATTCGTGACCGCAGCATAATCAAAGGGCTTTTTCCACTCTGTCGGTGATTTTGGGCTCCCGGGGGACCGACAGAGTCCGGGGAAATCCACAGTCAGTCTGGGGACCCCAAGTAGCCCCCACACGTCTGTGTAACAAGCCGCAAACTGGGACACTGTGTGTGCCCTGATTCTGCCTTTCAAATGACACAGATTATAATGTTTTAGCTATTGATTAGCAAACATTCTAAGTGTAAAAAGAAAAAATGTAAAACAGTTATAACTTCATGGGTTTAAAAAAAAAAAAGTAAGTGTAGAAAAAAAATGAATAAAACAATAAAATAAGAATAAATATTTAATAAAAATAATTGTGCATAGATTACAAACAAAAATAACCCCTACACATATTAGGTATCCACACAACCATAATAGCTTGTAGAATTAATCTAACAAGTTATTAAGTGTGAAATGTGAATGGTGTAGAAAAAATATATAAAAAAATATTGAAAAAAATTGAAAATAAAATTCTGCAATAATTTATAAGTGAACATAAACTATTCCCCAAAAAGTACAACTTGTCCCAAATAAAACGAGGCCTCAAAATGCGTAATTGAGAAAATAAAAAAGTTATGACTGTTGAAACACAAGGAGGCAAAAACTAAAAAAAATATGCTGGTAAGTACTTTTTAGGCGTTTGGCTTAAGGCGTAACTGTAAGAGTTGCAAATACTGTATTTTAGTATAACTGCAAAGTAAAAACTATATTTGATTTATAATTTTTATTGAAATAATTAAAATATCATGAATATGTATTATGCAGTAAAAATGATAGAAAACTAAAACAACCCGTGGAATAATTCCAAAATATAAAGGTACCAGGATCAACATTTGGGACAGAAAAACACCAAAATGAGCAAAAAAAGAAAAAAATAACAGTACAGGCAGTCCCCTACTTACATCATTCCAACTTACATACGTCCCCTAGTTACAAAAGGAGACTTATGGGGCGTGGCTGACATTCAACACTGAGTCACGCACCATGATAACCAAGTGCCAGCACGCCACGGCTGCACATGAGATACAGAACGTTAGGTGAAATCTTCTAAAAAAGGGCACAGACAGCAAAACAAATGTAAAAACTGTTCTCTGTACTAACAGAATTTTTTTTTGCTGGAATTACATTTAAAAAATCTAACTGTTCTGACTTACATACAAATTCAACTTAAGAACAAACCTACAGTCCCTATCCCGTTTGTAACCCGGTGACTGCCTGTATACAGTAATTCACATTTTTTAAACCTGTAGTGATATTTCAAAAGATATTCCACCAGATTCCAATAAATGATGCAATGGGACAAATACACTCACCGGCCACTTTATTAGGTACACCATGCTAGTAACGGGTTTTGGACCCCTTTTCCCTTTTCAGAACTGCCTCAATTTTCTTTGGCATAGACTCAACAAGGTGTTGCAACGTTGCTCAATTGGTACCAAGGGGCCCAAAGAGTGCCAAGAAAATATTCCCCACACCATGACACCACCACCACCAGCCTGAACCGTTGATACAAGGCGGGAAAGGATCCATGCTTTCATGTTGTTGACGCCAAATTCTGACCCTACCATCCGAATGTCGCAGAGAAATCGAGACTCATCAGACCAGGCAACGTTTTTCCAATCTTCTACTGTCCAATTTTGATGAGTTTGGGGCAAATTGGGCCTCAGTTTCCTGTTCTTAGCTAAAAGGGAGTGGCACCCGGTGTGGTCTTCTGCTGCTGTACCCATCTGCTCAAGTTCGCCGTACTGTGCTTTCAGAGATGCTATTTGCCTACCTTGGTTGTAACGGGTGGCTATTTGAGTCACTGTTGCCTTTCTATCAGCTCGAACCATTTTGCCCATTCTCCTTTGGCCTCTGGCATCAACAAGGCACTTCCGCCCACAGGACTGCCACTCACTGGATGTTTTTTCTTTTGGACCATTCTCTGTAACCTAGAGATGGGTTTTGCGTAAAAATCCCAGGAGATCAGCAGTTTCTGAAATTACTCAGACCAGCCCCTTTTGGCACCAAACAACCATGCCACGTTCAAAGGCACTCAAATCACCTTTCTTCCCCATACTGATGCTCGGTTTGAACTGCAGGAGATTTTTCTTGTCCATGTCTACATGCCTAAATGCACTGAGTTGCCACCATGTGATTGGCTGATTAGAAATTAAGTGTTAACGAGCAGTTGGACAGGTGTACCTAATAAAGTGGCCGGTGAGTGTAAATATTATCCTCCACTATGTCCCTCTTTCTGTCCTACCTAAAAGTGGAGTTATCAACCTGAAAAGAGTGGCCCCACTTATCTGTAGCTGTCCCTAGATTTTTTGTTACGTTGCATTCGATTTCTTCCCTGCCTTACAAGAGTTATTACTTTGTATTTTTCTGTCTTCATATACAATTGACGGCTTATTTTTCATGGATCAAGATGTACTTTGTAATGATACAATGATACTGGAAAATTATTATAAAATATATATTTTAGTTCTGTAATGTGAATAAAATGCGATTGTGCCTTTTTTGTGGGGTTTACATTTTTATGGAGTTCATTGTTTGCTATAGATGGCATGCTAACTGTATTTTGAAGTTCTTCATAAGGCCCCTGACTGTGGCTTCTATGACAACTGTTCTGTTTTCTGCTGGGCTGGGCGTGGGGAGTGGGCAATCAGACAATGCCCCAAAACAGCTGTCTGTAGAGGGGTCACTGGCCTGTCTTTAATCTTCTAGTCGCATTTTAAGGCTCTGACGAATGCTACATCCAATAAATAGTGTTGAAGTCCTAGCTCTTTTCCCTTGCATATATTGGCTTATAAGTCTCCACATATCTTCATGCTGCTTCTTCATAATGAGGAACATTATCCTTTTTGAGTTATGAAGGATAGGTTTTAAAGTAAACATTTTCCTCAGTTTAATAGAAATGTTGTGAAGGGACCTTAAGTGGGCAGTTAATCAGAGGAAACCCACAAGCATAACATAGTTGAAGCTAAAATGTAAGAAGAAATGGGTTCAAATTCCTCCAAGCCACTCTGCAGGACTAATCAACAGATACCGGAAATGTGTGGATGCAGTTATTGCTGCATAAGAGGGTCATTTCAGATACAAAAATAAAAGGTTCACATACTTTTACCAAAGAGAGATATGTGATATTGTATCATCTTCATCAATAAATAAATGACTTGTAACAGGATAAAGAAGAGGATCTTCTGGGTCGCTACGAGAGATGAATATGAACTATGTCAGGGAGTGGTGTCTAAGGAGCCTCCCGGTATTCACCAGCGTCCGCTGCAAAGCTGGTTGGACTTTACTGCGGGGGACTCCGAGGTCGCTACCCCTGTCATGGTCACTCATGGTGAAAGCGATGGTGCAGTTGTGGTACAGTAAAAGCAGGCTAAGGCGTGTTCAGTAGACAGGCAATGATGTCAGGGCAGGTGGCAGATAGAGGTCACTTGCAGTAAGTTCGGGGCTGGCGGCAGGCAGAGAATAGTCAGGATCATAGCACGGACACTCAGGTACATACATAAAAATAGTGGTGAGGGACAGCAGGGAAGGGACCTAATATAAAGACCAGTGTCTGCTGATTGTTAATTAATGGAGTGCTACCCTTCAAATTCCCGAGAGTTGGCGCGCATGTGCCTAAGGGAGCCTGTGTCAGCAAGTGACAGAGAGTGGGTCAGGAACAGGGAGAGGTGAGTACAGGTGCCGGGGAGCAGGGGCATGTGCATATGCACTTCCCAGAGTGAAAACCATGGTGAACATTGTGACAACACCACCCCTCATCCTCCTCTTCTTCTGCTATTGGTAATATCACTCTCTTCAGGCCCGAATCCCTTCCATTCTATGAGAAAGAAATGCCAAACCAGATAACTTTTTCTCTCCCAAGTTTTTCTTAAACCCCGAAAAACATCAAAAGGAATCAGCTACGGTGGGGGGTGACACAGTCTTTTGGGAAAAATGATTGAGGAACAAAGTCTTCGGGAAGAGTTTGGGAAGGATTTTGGGGAAATCCCATAGATGGAGGCAGGGGGGATTTTGTATCAAAAAGAATTAATGGGGATGAAAAACCCGAAAAAGGGAAACCGGGCATTAGAGATGGGGGAATTTGATTCTAACGAAAGGGGAAATTCGTTTAGAATTTCAGGAAAATTTTCGGTTGGGGACCAAAGGGCGAATTTTGGGGGTATTTCGGTGGAACGAAATTTTGGGGCTTTTGTTTTGTTTAAAATGGCTGCGAGCACATGGCGCTCCCGGGGGAAACACTCGGGGAGGGGGAAGGGGCATACCCTGCATGAAAATGTGCAAGATGAACCCAAATCAGGGCCCGGCGGGTTTCCCCTTGTGACGTCCCCGACTATATAAGCCCGAGGCCCCGCGGGAAAGCAAAACACCCCCTTTCATGTATGATGGGGAAGGTGCGCTGCGGGTGATAGCTTTCAAAAGGGAACTGTTTTTTTAAACAGCGATTTTGTGGGGTGTTTTCAGCTTGCTCAGAGCTGTTCTCTGAATGGGGCTTTTTTCTGTTTTTTTGGGGGTTTTGGGATCTGAAACCCATGTGGCCACTGAAAGCTGCAAAACCCTTTTCAATACCAAGTGGGATCAAACCCGTTCCTGTTGAAATTCATTTAAAAAAAACAGGGGTTTTTACAAAAAACAAATACCCTTCTTTTTGGCTGTTGAAATTCTATTGGAAATTTTAAAATCCGGGGTTAATTAAGGTTTTTTTGCTGGTGTGCTGAAAAAAATAAACCTCTTTTTCAAGGGCCAAATAAATATATTTTTTTTTTGGTGGGCCTAATTCAAAAAGAAAAAGGAAAATTTTCAACTTTTATCCCTTTTTGGGGGGCTTTGAAACACGAATTGTAAAAACGGTACTAGTTTGTGCGGCCCCAATTCTTTGGGAAATTTTTACATCCAGGGTTAAAAAGCGTTGTTTTGCTGGTTTGTGCGGGGACAAAAAAAAACCGTTTTTTTTCAACGCCAAATTTTTTTAAATTTTTTTTTGGTACCCTTTAATTACAAGAAAAAAAGGAAAAAATTTCAACTGTATCCCCTTTTTTGGGGTGGGTAAAAAAACACGAAAAGGGTTAACAGCTACTGGGTTTGTGCGGTTTTAAAAAATTCTTTGGGGCGCAATTTACATCCGGGGGTTAAATTTTTGGTTTTTTTTCTGGTGGGGGGCTGACAAAAAAAACCCGTTTTTTAAAAGCCCAAATTAATATTTTTTTTTGGTACCCAAATTTAAAAAGAAAAGGGCAAATTACAACGTATCTTTGTTGTTGGCGTGGGAAAACACCAATTGTAACCGTATAGTTTGTGGGGCCCAATTTTTTGGGCGAAATTTAACCCGGGGGGTTTTAATTTAAAGCTTTTTTGTTTTGCGGGTTTGGGGTTTGACAAAAATAAACCTTTTTTTAAACCCCAAAATATATATATATTTTTTTGGTAGCCAAATTTTCACATGAAAAAGGGGCTAATTACAAGTGTAACTCTTGTTTGGGGGCTTTAGAAAAAAACGAAATTTTGTAACCCCGCTACTAGTTTGTGGGGCTCAATTCTTTGGCGCAATTTACTTTCCGGGTTTTTAAATTTAAAGCGTTGTTTTGTGGTTGTTTGAAAAATAAACCGTTTTTTCAACGCCAAAATATATTATTTTTTTTGGTACCCAAATTTTAAAAAGCAAAAGGCAAATTTAAAAAACTGTATCTCTTGTTGTGTGGCGTAGAAAAACCGAATTTTTAACACGTTTCAAAGCTACTAGTTTTGTGCGGCTCAATTCTTTGGCGAAATTTTTCATCCAGGGTTAATTAAGCGTTTTTTTGCTGGTGTGCTTACAAAAATAAACCTTTTTTTTTTACAACGCAAAATATTTATTTTTTTTTTTGGTCCCTAATTCACAAGCAAAGGCTAATTAAACTGTATCTCTTGTTGTGTGGCGTGGGGAAAACACGAAATTTGGAAAACCACGCTACTAGTTTGTGCGGCTAAATTTTCCTTTGGCGAAATTTTACATCCAGGGGTTAATTAAGCGTTGTTTTGGGGTTTGGTGCTGACAAAAAAAAACCGGGTTTTTTCAATGCCAAATATATATATTTTTTTTTGGTGGGCCTAATTCACAAGCAAAGGTAATTACAATGTATTTTTGTTGTGTGGCGTTAAAAAACGAATTTTTTAACACGCACAAAGTTTACTAGTTTGTGCGGCTCAATTCTTTGGCGCTTTTTACATCCAGGGGTTTAAATTTAAGGGGTTGTTTTGCTGGTTTGTGACAAAAAAAAAACCCCGTTTTTTTAACCCCAAAAAATATATATTTTTTTTTGGAGCCTAATTCACAAGCAAAGGCAAATTTTAAAAATTTGTATCTCTTTTTTTGTTTGGCGAGAAAAACACGCAATTGAAACCGCTACAAAGCTACGTTTGTGGGCTCAATTTTTTGGGCGGCAATTTTACATGGGGGTTTAAATTTAAAGCGTTTTTTTTGTGGTGTGCTGCCCAAAAAAAAAAACCGTTTTTTTCAACCCCAAAATATATATATATTTTTTTTAGCCAAATTTCAAAAGGGAAAAAAGGCCCTAATTAAAACCCCTTTTTATCTCTTGTTGTGTGGTTTTAGAAAACACGCAATTGTAACACCTACTAGTTTTGGCGGTTTAAAATTCCCTTTGGGCGAAAATTTACACCCGGGGGGTTAAATTAAGCGTTTTTTTTTGCGGGTTGTGCTGACAAAAATAAACCGCCCTTTTTTAAAACGCCAAATATATAAAATTTTTTTTTTTGGTAGCCAAATTCAAAGCAAAGGAAAATTTACAACTGTATCCTTGTTTTTGGGGGGCGTAAAAAAACCCGCAATTGTAACACCTATAGTTTGTGCGGCTCAATTTTTTGGGCGAAATTTTACATCCAGGGGGTTAATTAAGCGTTTTTTTGGGGCGGGGTTTTGCTGACAAAAAAAAACCCGGGTTCTTTTTAAACGCCAAATATATATATTTTTTTTTGGTACCCAAAAAATTCACAAGCAAAGGCAAAATTAAAAAAACTTTATCTCTTGTTTGTTGGCGTGGGAAAACACGCAATTGAAACAACTACAAAGTTTGTGGGGGCTAAAACCCCTTTGGCGCAATTTACTTTCCGGGGGTTTTTAATTAAGCGTTGTTTTGCTGGTGTTGATGCAAAAATAAACCCCCCCTTTTTTCAACGCCAAATAAATATATTTTTTTTTTGGTACCAAAAATTCACAAGAAAAGGTTTTAAATTTACAACTTTTATCTTTTTGTTGTGTGGTGTAGAAAACACGAAAATTGTAAAAAAGCAAATAGTTTGGGGGGGTAAATTTCTTTGGCGCAATTTACATCCAGGGGTTAATTAAGCTTTGTTTTCCCTGGTTGCTGAAAAAAATTAAACCGTTTTTTTTAAACCCCAAAATATATAAATTTTTTTTTTGGAACCCCTAATTCACAAGCAAAGGCAAATTAAAACTGATCTCTTTTTGGGTTGGGTGGGAAAAACACCAATTGAAACCCACGCTCCCAAAAGCTACTAGTTTGTGGGGGGCCCCAAATTCTATTGCCCCCAAATTTACATCCGGGGGTTTTAATTAAGCGTTTTTGCTGCTGGGGCGACAAAAATAAACCGTCTTTTTCAAAAACCAAAATTATTTTCTTTTTTCCCTTGTACAAAAAATTTCCACAAGCAAAGGGTTTAAATTTAAAGCCTGTTTGTGCTTTTACTTTTAAAAAAAAACCCCACAGTCCCTTTGTAAACGACACAAACAAGTAAATTTTTTCCTGGCCATTTGTGGAGGGGAAATTTTTATAAAAGGGTTCCCCAAAAGCTTTTTTTACGGGGTTTTAAATTTTGGAGTAAAAAAACTTTTGTAAAATTTACTATACAGAAAACTTCTTTCAAACAGTGTCGTACATTTTAGAAAAAACCCCCCCCAAAAAAGGGTTAATGTCGGGACGAGAGGTGGCGGGGCCTCTCCAACTGCGAGTGGCGGGTGGCAAAACTTTTTGGGAATACGGGCCCGGGTCGCAGCACAGAAAGGGGGCCCGCCCGCGGGCGGGGGCCCAATTTTTTGGGGCCCACAATTTCCGCTGTCATCTAGGGGGCCGGGTGGGGTTGTTCAGAAACCCCAAGGGTTCTTGTTTGGGTTTGGCTAGGTCATCCTCTTCCTCCCGGGTGACATCTTTAAACCCCCCGCCCAAAAAAGTCGGTGGGAACCTCAGACACAAACTTTTGTTGGGGATGGCCCGGGAGGGGTCAGCGGCCCCCCTTTCCTAGCCCCCCCTTCCCATCCCTTCCCTCAGCCAGGGATCCCACATGTGGGGCGGGCTCAGGCCCCATATAGCGAGGTGGGAAAAATTTGAGGGGGAAATCAGCAGCTACGTGGCAGCGAAAAAAAATGGGGCCAATATCCCCAGCTTCTTGCAGAAAGGGGGCAAAGTATAGATGTGGAGAGGGCATGGGAGGGCAATTTTGGTGAGAGGTCACCCGGCTTACCAAAACCCGGGGATGAGGGGCAGTAGGACGAAGAAACACAATAGATGATGGGTGTAGCCGACCGCACTTGGGGGGCCCGGGGGAAGCAAGGGCTTCATCATCGTAGGAGAAAGGGCCCAGGGTTGCGCGTCAGGCGCGGCGCAGCCCCAAGTGGGTTGTGTGGCCGTGAGTCAGCAGGGGAGCAGCAGTGTGAGGTCGGGAGCCAAAAGGGCCCGGGGTAGAAAAAACCCCTTTGGGAGGTCCAAGGGCAGTAGCGGCCAAAGGGGCTCACGAGGCAGCGGGGGGCAGTAGTATCATTTCGGAGCGGTTTGGGGGTAAAATCCCGCTACTCGGCCCGGGGGGCCCGTTCTTTGCCAAAGGGAAAACCCGGGGGAGCCCAATATGGGTTTATGTAGAATTGGGGGGCAGAAAAATGAAACGTGGCCAGGGGGCAAAAGTTGGCACAACGGCCCTGCGTCCCAAAACTTTTCAGCGTCACCTTTCCCGGGGGCCCGGGAGAAAAAGTGGCTCGGAGGTGGTGGGCCATCCTGCCGCTGCAGCGGGGCAGGGCCAGGGCACGAAGCCATTTCAGCCAGGGCCAGGCCCCACCCCTCTGCAGAAGGCAGCTGTTTCTCTTTGACATCCTCTCCCGGTCCAGTTTCTCCCGCTCCCCCGTAATCCTGGCGCCAGCAGTGTTCGAGAGGGTTGTAAAGAGACAACAGGATGGTCCAACCACCTAAGGTGCAGCAGTGACCGTGCTCCTGTCCAAGTTGTTGGTACTGCCCGTCCCTCCCCTTTCCCCAAAAGGTGGACTCTGCAAACCCTTCAGAGAATTTAAAGGCTTTTTTTGCCGAGCCGGGGGATGGGAGTTCCCCAAACCCCTTTTTTCTTTTCCAAAAAAACAGAACCGCACTTTTAAAAATATGTAGAACAAAAAGTGGGGAGTCCTTAGCTTATCGGTTTTTTCCCAAAGGGACACCCGGGAAACGCGGCGTCTGGACTTTAACTACGGGCCCGGGCCCGGGACATGTCCTTTTCGGCCCCCTGGGGGGAAAGTGCTTCCTGGGCCCGGAAAACCAACAAAAATTGGACAGGGACGCCGTTTCTCCTCCCCGTTGTCAAAAAATGCTGCCCTGCGCCAAGTCCGCCCCCTCCTCCTCCAAACCCCCACCACCATCTAAACCTCCACAAGTAATGCTCCACATACCAAATGTGTAGGGCACAGCGGTGTCACGCAGTTCTACACCTACTTGCCCCGGCGAAAAGAAGTCACCAGGGGGGGAACGGGTCCGCGTCATTTCAGCAAGAAATCGATGTGTGGCTTTCTCCGCCCCAAATGCAAATCGGAACCATGGTGACCGGGCAATGGGGGGAAACATGGGGCCGCTCGCACCCCAGGAGGGAAAGGTCCATGCGCCCTGCCCTGGCGCCGTGTTTTAATCTGGTTGTAAAAAGGTTCCTGAAAATCTTCCACCGATCTTCAGAAACATTCTGAAAATGGCCCGGAAACGTGCAAGCCTTTATCCATTTTGTTTTCAAAGCCGGAAAACCCCCCTCGAGTTGCAGCGGGCAGAACGGCCTCCCCCAACACCTCTTTATATTTCGATGTTTCCCCCCGCTGGAAAATTTCCCGCCTGCCCCATGTTTTGGGCCCACTGTATGAAAAAAGAGAAAGGCCAATTTAAAGATTTTTTGATGAACCCGGCAGGGGCAGAAATACCCCCCGTGTAACTTTTTAGGGAGCCAGTGGCAGCTCATGATGACACCTGCCGTTTGTTGAGGCCATTGGGGGGGAGGCGACGTTATTTTGTCGTCGCCAGGACTACGGGATTTAAAAACGTCATTCCAAATGCTTCAAGTCCCGGAAAAGATGCTGAAAAAAAAGTCTGGGCGGGGGTGGAGATGTGGGCGACTACATCTCGTGGCCACATGAGTCCGGGGGGGGACTGAAATGGAGGAGGAGGAGGGGGGGACATTGGGGCAGAAGCATTGGGCTTGGGGAAATGAGTGGATTTTCTACCCAGGTGACAAGAGAGGGGGGAAAGGGCCGTGGGGGGAGGTGGATGGAGAGAGGAAGACGGGCAGTGACCCCCCAAAACACCGTGGGGAGTATACAGTGGAAAAGGGGGGCAGGGGGCCCCTCGGAGTCACTTGTGCAGATGTCCCGGGAGCATGCTTAAATTTTCCCGGCTGTGACAGCCCAATTTGTCAGCATCCGGCAGAGGGATGACTTCTGGTCTCCACCCTATTGGACCCTCGTACCGGTCCAAAAAAGGGGGGCCTTTTTTCCCAGTATTGAGGGGAAAAACAAAATCAAAAACTAAAAGGGAAATCCTGTAAACAGTTGGCCGCTGCCTATGTGGGGTATCGTCCCTCCCTGACAGGGGACCCGGGGGGGTTCCCCCCCGCGCTAGTACTACTGCCGCGGGGTTTCTGGGGGAAGGTGGGGGGTAGGAGGCATACCATCCATAGCATAACCTAAGTCGGAGTCAATAAAGAGAGCTTCCTTCCCCCCGCCAGTGGGAGGGCAGTCACCAGCAGCACAGCAGCAGGACAAGGAGCATTCCCTGAACCAAAAGGTTTTTGGCCTACTTGGACAGCACTCTCCCCCCAGTTAGAAAGAATTCCGCTGGACTATGGGGAGCCAAAAATGGATGTGTGGCCCCCAACTTGCCCAGTTTTCAGTGGGGGAAAGCGGGCCCCGCCCCCGGCCCTAGTGTGGCATCAGAGCGGGGTGTTTAGTGCCCGGGGGGGCCATCGTTACCCCCAAAGGGAACCCCCTTGTCCCCGGGGAAAAAGTTGAACGACTTTACCTTTTCAAGTTTTAAAAACAGGGGTGGATCGGCCCGGATTTTCCCCCACCAATGCCTTAGGCCCTCCCGTCTGGGTTCAAACAAAATGCCTCAAACCACTAATTTTGATGCCCCCACCCCCCTGAAAAGCCACAATCTCTGATAGTTTCTCCATCTGCCACCACCTTTTTACCGGGGGCTGGTATTGCCACCCACCCTCAACACTCTGTCCTTGTGCCACTCTTTTGTTTTCCAAAAGTGCTTTCTGCTGTTGCTGTTTTCCCCGGGCATCCAAAACGGGGTCCTTGTGCCCCTCTGGGGGCCCCGGTACTGTTTTGCCACCTCCAGAAAGTCATTGTCCCCCCTCTGACCTCATCGTTGCTCCTGTCATCACCTCCCCTCCTGTCATTGTGGGCCAAATGCCTGACCTTTTGCTGCTGCCGCCGGAAACCCCCGCTCCCCAGTCATTGTGCCGCTTGTGGCCTAATACTTTTTGCCACCCCAAATGTCATTGTGCCACTCTCTGACCTCATGCTGTTTTCTCCTTCTCCCTCCACCTTGTCATTGTGAACTGCCTACCTCATGCTGCTGCCGGGGGTGCCCGTCCCCACAAGTGGCCTTCCTTTTTTTGCCACCTCAAATGTCATTGGGCCACTTCTGACCTCATGCTGGTGCTTCCTTTTCCCTCCACCTTGCATTGTGCACTGCTGACCCATCGCTGCCGCCTGCCTTCCCTCCATCTTGTCCCTCTTTTGGCCCCAATTCTTTTTGCCACCCCCAGAATGTCATTGGCCACTCCTGACCTCAAGCGTTGCTCCTTTTTTTCCCCCCCTCCACTCCTTTTCATTGTGCCACTGGACCCATCTGCTGCCGCCGGGCCTCCCCTATCATTGTCCCTCTTGGCCTAAACTTTTTGCCCCTCAAATTCATTGGCCATCCTGACCTCATCGCTGCTGTGACCCTGTTGCCCTCCAAACCCCGTGTCATTGGCCACTGCTACCTCATCCGGCCTGGGGGCCGCCCCGGCCCCCCACACTTTTGGGCCACCCTGTTTTTTTTTCCACCTCCAAATTTTTCATTTGCCACGTCGACCCCATACTGCGCCGCCGGACCTCCACACTGTTATTGTCCACTCTGTGGCCTAATACTGTTTTTGCCCCCCCAAATGCCCTTTTTGCCACTGTCTGACCCCATACTGCTGGCCCGTGACCTCCACACGGGAAATTTTCCCCCTCTGTGCCCCAATACTGTTTTTTTCCCCCTCCATAAAGTCATTGTCCACTGCCCGACCTCATACCGCTCCGCGTGACCTCCACTGTTATTGTCCACTCTGTCCCCAATACTGTTTTTCCACCTCCAAAACATTGTGCCACGCAAAACCCCATACTCGCCCCGCCGTGACCTCCACACTGTTATTGTTTCCACTCTGTGCCCCAAACGTTTTCCGCCTCCATAATGTCATTGTGCACTGCCTACCTCATACTGCGCCGCCGTGACCCCAACTGTTATTGTCCCCTCTGTGGCCTAATACTGTTTTGCCCCTCCAAAAAGCCCTTGTGCCACTGCTGACCTCATCTGCTGCCGCCTGACCCCACACTGTGTGATTGTGCCACTCTGTGGCCTAATACTGTTTGCCGCCTCCAAATGTCATTGTGCCCCCTGCCCGACCTCATCTGCTGTGGGTGCCGCCTCACCCCTCCCCACTCTATCACTAATTTGCCACCTGAGCTCTCACTTTTTTTTTCCAGCTTTCGCTAGCATGAAATTTATCAGGCTACATTCCCGCTTGAGTTTTTTGGGCGTTTTTCCCCCTTAAGTGCCCCGGGGGGTTTATAGTGAACGATTCTAAGGCGGCGGGAATCATGTGCGTGTCATACTAAAACACAACATTGTATGAAGACCAAACCAAGCCCCTCTGCATATTTAAGCATGGGCCAACGTTCTACACACCCTGCAGGGCCCGGGGAGCCTGGAAATACTGTTTTTTTAACGTGATTCGTGCCGAATAATTCGGAACCGAAACAATTTTGTCGAAAATTCGGCGAAGTGACCGAACCG
>JAODAL010041828.1:0-35477 GCA_025379985.1 Phyllomedusa bahiana
AAATCAGAAATAGAACATTCAGAGAACAGTCTCTGAGACAAGCTGAGACACCCCACAAAATGCTGTGTAAAATCAGTTCTTCAGAAAGCGCTATCACCCGCAGCAGCACCTTCCCTGTCAGTACAGTGAGAGGAGTGTGAGCTCCCAGCGGCGCGGCTCGGTCTTTATAGTGCGGGTGACGTCACAGAATCCCGCCGGTCTCTGATTTGGCTTCAACTCTGCACATGTCATGCAGGCTATGCCCTTCTTCCTCCAGAGTGCTTTGCCCCATTAACGCCATGTGCTCGCAGCCATTTTATCAATGAAACCCACACTTCGTTCCCCGCAAAATCCCCCCAAAGTTCGACTTCGTTACGAACCGAAGTTTTCCTGAAATTCTAAACGAATTCCACTTCGTTAGAATCGATTCGCCCATCTCTAGATATGATGATGAGCATGTGTACTCAACTTCTTTGGTCGACCGTAGCAAAACCTGTTTTGAATGGAACTTGTCTTGTTAAATTTCTGTATGGTTTTGGCCACTGTGCTGCAGCTCAATTTTTGGGTGTTGTCAATCTTCTTATTGCCGAGGCTATCGTTATGTAGAACAATAATTTTTTTTTACAGATCCTGAGAGAGTTCTTTGCCATGAGGTGCCATGTTAAACTTCCAGTGACCAGTATGAGGGAGTATGAGAGCGATAACACCAATTTTAGCACATTTGCTCTATATACACACCTGAGATGTTGTAACATTAACAAGTCACATGACACCATGGAGGAAAAATGGCAAATTGGGCAGAAATCGTCCATTTTACTTTGGGGTGTACTCACTTTTGTTGATTGCAATTTAGACATTGATGGCTGTGTGTTCAGTTATTTTGAGAGCACACCAAATTTATCTTGTTATACAAGCTGTACACTGACTGCTTTAATTTGCATCAAAGTATCATATTTTTAGTGATGTCCCATGAAAAGGAATAATACAATATTTACAAAAATGTGAGGGTTGTACTCACTTTTGTGAGAAACTGTAAGTCAAATAGCACACTAGGGCCACATATTGGCTATCTCTAAAAAATAGCAGAATTTGGGAAATCAAAATTGTTTTTGTGTTTTCCTGGTAACATTTATTGTGTTTCAATAAATAATGGATAAAAATATAAAATCTGCAAAAAAAGTGAAACTTTGTAATATTACCTCTACTTTGCTTTAATTCATGTGACACACCTAGAGGGTAAATAAACTTTCTAAACACTGTTTTGAAAACCATAAGGGGTGATGTTTTTTAGACAGAGTCACTTAAGAGGATGTCTAACACACAGGCCCCTCAAAGCCTTGTCAGAATTAGAGTGGACTGTAAACAAATCTGTGTTGCCAGTTTTCTTGAAAATGTGAAAAATTGTTACTAAATTTATAAGCCTAATTATGTCCTAAAAATAAAAAGACATTTAAAAATAAAGCCATGTACAGTAGACATGTGGTAGATGCTAGTTATGAACTATTTTGTATAGTATAACTGTCTTACACGTAGAAATGTTTGTATTTTGAAAATAGCAAACTTTTCAAAATTTTCACGACATTTTTATATTTTTCACTTATGAACAAGGATTGTATGCACCAAAATTTATCACTAACTTAAAGCACAATTTGTCATGAGAAAACACTCTCTGAATCACATGCATAGGTTAAAGCATCAAAAAGTTATTCCCAGATAAAGTGACATGTCAGATTTCAAAAATGTTATAGCGGTCAAAACTGGCTGCGTCCTTCAAAGGAGAACATTTTTTTTTTACTTTAACATTCAGTCCCCCTAGATACCTAACCATTAGAGGCCACAATGAATTGTACACCCTTCTGAATAATAGACATAGTGGAGAAGGGTGTTCCAAGATAGTGGTTACATTACTTACCGTGATCACTGCAGTGTCTAAATGGTTAATCAGCAGGGATTGGAGCTGGCTTTGATCCCTGCTATTAGCGTCAGGTATCAGTTGTAATAATCAGCCAGCATCCACTGCATATGGAACAGGCTCAGTGGGTGAGTCCACTCCATTCTCCATGTGTGGCAATATGTCATAAGTTATACTGTCAATACTGCTCTGCTGGGGCCCCTAGGCAAGAATGATAGTAACAGAGAGAAATATCCTTGAGGCCAGTGTAATGAAGTATGCTGCTTAGAAATCGGTGATCTTCAGTGTTGAAAGCTACAGAAAGATCCAGAAGAAACAACAGAGAATAGCTGCCATAAGATGTAGCTATCAGGAGATCACTTGACACTTTGTCAAGAGCAACCTCTGTAAAGTGCAGAAACCAGATTACAAGGGGTGGAGAGCCAGTTAGCTCCAAAGTAGCTGGTTAAGTGAGAGTAGATCAAGTGTACCAAGAGTTTAGAGATGAAGAGGAAATTAGAAAAATAAGGGCTCTGAACTGTGACATAAGGCAATGGCAATTTACTGCTCCTGCCAATCAATGGCTGCAGCGGTGATATCTCATTTTGAAGAAGACAAAAGTAAACAGCAGACCAGTGGAGAGGAAGGATGCCATCTGCACTGGATCCAAGATGAGAGGTAAGTATAGGTTTATTAATTTCAGAGGGTCAGCAGTAACCTGAATACAATTTAAAAAAAATAAACCAGACATCCTTTTTAAGAGGGACAGTTTTGTCGAGGATGGTTTTGAGATTTTCACTGTAATGTTTGGCAGCCCGATTGGGGCAGGAGATTGAATAGTGAGTACCCTAGAGCAGTCCTCAAGGCCCACATAAAGTTCATGTTTTCAGGATATTCTACAGAATGCACTGACAATAATTAAATAACCTGTGCAGCATAATTACTGTAAATCACCTATGTAATGCTAAGGAAAGCCAAAAACCATGACCTGTTAGTGGGCCTTAAGGACTGGAGCTGGGGACCCCTGCCCTAGAGTTTATCCTGTAGATAGGTCTCAGCAAACATAGAGGCAGGGGCGTAACTACCGGGGTAGCAGACATAGCAGCTGCCCCGGGGTCCATGCTCTTAGGGGGCCCGGCGGAGCTGCTACTGCGTCCGCTACCCCGGTAATGCCGCTGCTGGGTCCGCCGGCAGTGAACTTAAAAGTTCACTGTGGCGGTCGGGGAGCTGAGGGGCCCGGCGCTTACTGCCTCTGAACGCCCGGGCCCTTCGGCCCGAGCGTTCAGAGGCAGTGCTGCCTGGAGATTGCAGAACGGAGCGACTATCCACTCTGCTACTTTCCCTGCCAGCTCTCTGTGATCACGTGGGCGGCGCAGAGACATCACATCACCGAGCCGCCCGTGCTGAGCAGAGAGGCTGCAGCGCGGCACATCCGGGGAGCGTGGAGTGAGGTAAGTCTGCCTATATACCCCCTAAGTCTGCCTATATACCCCCAAGCCTGCCTATATACCCCCTAAGTCTGACTATATACCCCTCAGCCTACCTATATACGCCCAAGTCTGCCTATATACCCCCTAAGTCTGCCTATATACCCCAAGCCTGCCTATATACCCCCTAAGTCTGCCTATATACATCCTAAGTCTGCCTATATACCCCCTAAGTCTGCCTAAATACATCCTAAGTCTGCCTATATACCCCCTAAGTCTGTCTATATACCCCCTAAGTCTGTCTATATACCCCCTAAGCCTGCCTATATACCCCCTAAGCCTAACTATATATCCCCTAAGCCTGCCTGCATAGCCCCCCCCAGCCTGCCTACATAGCCCCCCAGCCTGCCTATATACCCCCCAGCCTGCCTATATACCCCCCAGCCTGCCTATATACCCCCAGCCTACCTATATACCCCCGATCCTGCCTATATAGCCTACCCCCAAGCCTGCCTACATAGTGCCCCCCAAAGCCTGCCTATATAGCCCCCTAAAGCCTGCCTATATAGCTCTAAGTCTGCCTGCTTGAATAGCCCTATAGCCCCCGTGAAGCCTGTCGGCCTATATAGCCCTTTTAGCCCCCTAAAACTTGCCTACCTATATAGCCCACAAAGCCTGCCTATCTACTTATATGGGGCCCCTTTAGCTACATAAACCCTACCTATATGACCCCTATAGCCCACCTAACCCCTGTCTACCTGTATGGCTCCCTATAGCTACCAAAACCCTGCCTGCCTATATGGGGACTCTAGTGCCTACCTAAACTTTGCCTATCTGGGACCCTATATAGCCTTTCTAAACCCTGCCTGCCAGGGGGGCAGGTGCAGGAAAAGTCAGGAGTCTAAGATATTTGGGTCTAAATCTCCAGGGAGAAGTGGTCGGGGAGATGTCATTATGGCGGTCTGGACTGGATGCAGAACAAAAGGGAAAGTCAATGACTCGTCAGAGAAACGTCACCTGTGAGTCACAAGATGTAACTAAACTTTAATCACTTATATGTGTACAGAGCCTGTGTACACTGGTGTCTACAACTATATGGTCACTGTTTTGAGGTAATATACAGTCTGCAGAGCCTGTGTACACTGGTGTCTACCACTATATGGTCACTGTATGGTGGTTATATACAGTCTGTAGAGCCTGTGTACACTAGTATATACCCCTATATCGTCACTGTATGGCGGTACTATTGGTCTTTGTGTACTGATAAGTAATAGTCTAGGGGTATTATTCAGTAACATTGTGGTCATTTTATGGCAGTAAAATCAGGACCTTATGTATCAGAGTTTTTGTTAATGTGGGTCTGGGTATGGGGGGATTTGTTTGGTAGCTGTATGATCGTGATATGTATGGCGAGGGGTTTACGCCTTGTATTATCTACATTATCTAACAGCATGTCCTGTTAAATGTTCGTGGTCATGGAGGTGGGCAAGGGGGGGGGGGGAGCCCCATCCAAAAGTTTGCTTTGGGGCCCTGGCTTCTCTAGTTACGCCCCTGCATAGAGGTGGGCTCCCATAAGTGATTCTTTGCATTTCCTTAGGAAGTATGGCCATCTATATGTTTCTTGTGCCTTAGCACAAATGAGGATTTGGTTTGATTTTTTTCAGAATTTCTTTCTTTCAACCAGTTAAGCACCATTCAAACTGCCTTTATCCACCAATGACAGACTATGAGCAACATTGAGTTAGATATTAATATAACCTCTTGCAATTATCCTCACAAATAATTGATGCTCAGGGTGGTTTCATACCCTTTTATGTTTTTCAGGTGCTTTTTCCACCTGTAGAAAAATATAAAATGCATTACATCTATTGATTTTTTTTTACTTTGTGTTGTTTTGATTTTACTTTGGTTGTGTTTTTTTGGTCAAAAATTGCTTGATTTGAAAACCTCTTCGTATAATTATATAAAACATAACTTTTAACAATAAATCTAAAAATAGTCATGTATTATTTGAAGCACAAACATCAAAGCACTACATACCTAGGAAATAACAGGGAAGTAGAGTCTTGAAAATATACTAAGGCTATAAAGGGCTCAATAAAAATCACATAAGTAAATAAACCGTCCCTAATTATCTCTTAAAACATCTCTTTCTAAGTGGAGCATCCGCCCTGCCACCAAAATAACTGTAATGAGCACCCCTGTGACCCTCACACTGGGTCATGGGTGTGCCCATGCCTCTGCTGTGAGTGGTGCCGCGACCCACGTGTTGGGCCTCGGACACACTCATAATCCTGTCCCCAGCTGCAGTAACTTACCTCTTTGTGCTTTTCCTGTAGTCTCTGCCAGCCGGTGTGTGGGTTCCTCCACTTTAGGCCGCGCACGTACCATCTCTGTTAAATTTAAAGGGCCAATGTACCGGTGATCGGCTGCCACTTGGCGCTGACCCTATTAAACCCTGCCTTTTCCTGTTATCCCTTGCTGGATCAATAGTGCCTTGAGAGAAAGCATTTCTGTGTATGTTCCTGATATTCCGTGTACCAGTACCTTCCATCCACATCACTGGACCACGAACCTTTGCCGCCGGTCTTGACCTTTCTGCCTGTCCCCAACTACGAGCTTGTCTTGCAATTCTGTAAGTCTACCCCCTCTTGCTCCGGTGTCTTTATGGCCACAACTGCCACCTTCTCTTCCGGCTGTCAAAGAAGCCATACAAGTGGATAGAGTCCACCTGAATCCGCAAGAACTATCTTTACGATGTGAGAACCTGTGCCCCTACTGTGCGAGCCCTGAACACTACCGGAGGTGTTGCGCACACCATCTGCAACATCCGGGAAACACATGCACCTAGACCAAGTTGGAGAGGCGTCCCTAGGTGTGAGTAATTCCTCTCCATGGTTCAATCCCTGACCAATTCCATTTCTCAGTTCCAAGTTGCCGCTTTCCTGGACTCAGGATCAGCTGGGAAATTTCATAGACACAGCCCAGGTGACCAAGTATTGTCTCCCGGTTGTCCACTTGAATAAATCTCTGGTCACCTCCTCAGTCAGCGGGGAGCTTCTTAGTGCCTCTCTTCAGTGCCATACTGGACTGTTGTCACTTCAAGTAGGGGCGTTACATAAGAGAGAATCGCTTTTTATGTACTGCCCCGTTCTTCCTTAACAGTCCTTCTGGGTCTTCCGTGGCTGCAGCGCCATACCCCTAGCCCAACTGGAAAACGGGCAAATTCTCTGCATTATGGTCAAGACTAGAGATGGGCAAATCAATTCTAATGAAGTGGAATTCATTTAGAATTTCAGGAAAACTTTGGTTCTGCATGAAGCCAAAGTTTAGGGTGATTCGCGTGAACGAAGCGTCTTTTTTATTGGTAACATGGCCACGAGCACATGGTGTGACACGGGGCAGAGAACTGTGGGAGGAAGAACGCACCACCCTCAGTGCCATGTGCAGACATGAAGCAAATCAGCAACCGGCGGGATACTGTGACGTCACAGCTATATAAATACGGACGCCATCTTAAATCCCCATACTTCTCACAGTCTGTCCTGGCATAAGCATCTAGCTGCTGCTGCTACTCTTCTATTCAACTCATTATTAAACAAACTGCTTTTATCAGCGATTGAAAGACCACCACAATACAGTGTCAGTTGCACACCTCTACCTCAACCAGCGTTCTGTATCTGCTGCTCCAGAGAAGTCATTCTTAAAGAAACCGCTTTAATCAGAGACTGGGGCCAAAGAGTTTCACAAGTGGTTCAGTTGTACACATTTTGTTTTAGTTTGTGGGGTATTCTCCCTAAAGTCCAGGGTGGGTGTAATTCTTCCCCATATACGCCTAAATTTCATCTGTTAATTTCTGTACGGTGTTTAATATCCAAGGCTTAATTAAGCCTGTTGTTTGTGGGTTTATTTGGAGGAAAATACAGTGTTGTTTTACCGCCATATACACCTAAATTTCATCTGTTCATTTCTGTAGCGTATTTAATAACCAAGGGTTAATTAAGCCTGTTGTTTGTGGGTTTATTTGGAGGAAAATACAGTGTTTTTTTTACAACCTTATACGCCTAAATTTCATCTGTTCATCTCTGTAGGGTATTTAATATCCAAGGGTTATTTAAGCCTGTTGTGGGTTTATTTGGAGGAAAATACAGGGTGTGTATTTATTATATACAGACATCTTCATAAAACAGAGTCTGTAAATTTTTGCTCAAACAGTGTGTCAAACAGAGACGTGGCAGGCTCTTCATATGCGAGTGGTAGTGGCACAAACGTTCGTGGAGCAGGCACAGGTCGCAGCACAGTAAGTGGACGTCGCATCAGGGGTGACTTGGTGAGGCCAGAACTGCCGGTGTCATCTAGTGGCTGTGTGTTGACCACCAACCCAAGGGTTCTGGTCTGGTTGACTAGGTCATCATCTTCATCCCAGATGACATCTGACAACCCCAGCCAAGAGTCGGTGGGAACGTCAGACACAACCCTTAGTTGGCATGGCCCTCACCTGTTCTCAATCTGCCTCTATCCCATTTGGTTCCTTCAGCCAGAGATCTAAAATGTAGTCTGGGCTCAGCACCATTATACAGCGAGGATGAACTCTTTGAGGACAGTCAGCAGCTACTTGGCATCGAGGAGGTGGGGCAGACATCCACTGCTTCTTGCAGTAGGCGGGAAAGTAGTTATGTGGAGAGTGGCCCAGGAGGTTATGTTGCAAGCAGTCAGGCTCTGCATACCGAGACCGTTAAGGAGAATAGCAGTGATGGTCAAACACAAATCGATAATGATGTAGCCGATTGCACTTGGGAGCCGGGTGAAGCAAGGGCTTCATCATCATCATCGGGAGAAGAGGGTGTCAGCTTGCGTGTCAGGCAGCGGCGCAGGCAGCAAGTCGCTAATGTGGCCGTGAGTCAGCAGGGTGGCAGCAGTGCGAGGTCGGGAGCCAAACGGCCATGGGGTAGAAAACCCGCTTCGCTGGTACGAAGAAAGTAACAGCATAGGGGCTCATCGAGGCAGCGGCGGTAGTAGCGTGGGCGGTAAAATAACCTACTCAGCAGTGTGGCAGTTTCTTGCTAAGAAACCGGAGGAGCCGAACTTGTGTATATGTAGAATCTGTGGGCAGAAAGTGAAGCGTGGCCAGGGAGCTAATGTTGGCACCACAGCCCTGCGTCATCACATGCAGCATCACCATCCAGTACCCGGGGAGAAACGTGTCTCAGATGGGGTGTCCATCCTCCCCGCAGAACAGCACCCAGCACCCAGTGGCACGCATGCCATTTCGGCCAGTCAAGGCTCCACCACCTCTGCAGAAGGGAGCTGTCTGTCTTTGCCATCATCTACCGGTCCAGATGCTCCTGCTCCTCGCCACTCATGGCGCCAGCAGTCATTCAATGAGGCGATTGCCAAGAGACAACAGTATGTGTCCAACCATCCTAAGGCGCAGAAGCTGACCATGCTGCTGTTCAAGTTGTTGGTACAGCAGTCCCTCCATTTCTAAGTGGTGGACTCTGCACCGTTCAGAGAACTAATGGCTTGTGCCGAGCCGAGGTGGAGAGTCCCAAGCTGTAATTTCTTTTAGAAAAAGGCAGTACCAGCCCTGCACAAATATGTAGAACAGAAGGTGGGCCAGTCCTTGAGCCTTTCAGTTTCTTCCAAGGTGCACGGCAGCGCAGGGGTGTGGAGCTGTAACTACGGTCAGGACCAGTACATGTCCTTTACGGCCCACTGGGTGAATGTGCTTCCTGCCCAGCCACACCAACAACTTGGACAGGAGACACTGTTTTCTCCTCCACATTGTCAAACTGCTGCTCCTGCGCCAATGTCTGCCTCCTACTCCAACACATCAGCCTCCAGTCCTGCTCCATCATACCACATGTGTAGGGCACAGCAGTGTCACGCAGTTCTACACCTGGTTTGCCTGGGCAAACAAAGTCACACAGAGGAGGAACTGCTCCGCATCATACAACAAGAAATCGATGTGTGTCTTTCTCCACGACAACTGCAAATCGGAACCATGGTGACAGACAATGTAAGGAACATGGTGTCCATGCTGCACCGAGAAGGGATGACCCATGCGCCCTGCATGGCGCACATGTTCAATCTGGTTGTCAAAAGGTTCCTGAAGTCTTCTACCCATCTGCAAGACATTCTAAAAATTGCCAGGAAACTGTGTATGTTCTTCATCCATTCCTTCAAAGCCAAGTACACCCTCCTTGAGTTGCAGCAGCAGAACGGCCTCCCCCAACATAGGCTGACATGCGATGTTTCCACCCGTTGGAATTCCAGCCTCCATATACTAGACCGACTATATGAACAGAGAAAGGCTACTAACGATTTTTTGATGATCCAAGCAGACAGGAGTACTCCCCTGTGTAATTTTGATGTCAGCCAGTGGCAGCCCATGCGGGACAGCTGCCATTTGCTCAGGCCCTTTGAAGAGGCCATGTTATTTGTCAGTCGCCACAACTACGGGATGAATAATGTCATTCTACTGCTTCGTGTCCTGGAACAGATGCTGCAAAACCTGTCTGGTCAGGTTACTGGAGACGTGGCGACTACATCTCATGGCCAACTGAGTCCGGTGGGGGCTGAACTGGAGAAGGAGGAGGACATTGAAGCACAAGCAGTGTCTGGCGAAATGAGTGGTTTTTCTACTCAGGTGACAGGAGAGGAGCAGCAGGAGCATCCGGAGGAGGTAGAGGTACATGAGGAAGATGAGGCAGATGACCCAGACACACCATGGCAGTATACAGGCAGGCAGTCCCTCAGAGTCACTTGATCAGCAGCATGCTGATTTGCCTGGCTAGTGACAGCCGAATAGTCACCATCTGGCAGAGGGATGACTTTTGGCTCTCCACCGTCTTAGACCCTCGCTACCGGTCCAAAATGGGTGCCTTTTTTCCACCTGCCGAGAGGGAGGAGAAACTTGCGTACTATAGGGAAATCCTATGTTATCAGTTGGCCGCTGTCTATGTGCGCCATCGTCCATCCATCCTCTGGCATGTCTGACCGGGGGGGTTCCTCATCGCTTATGTACCACTGCTACGGCTGCTGTGGAGAGGTGGAGGGGTAGGAGCAGTTGCAGCTCCATCAGCAGCAGCCTAAGTCTGGAGTAATTGATGAGCAGCTTCCTTCTCCCGCCTAGTAAGGAGAGTACTCACCAAGAGCAGCAGCAGGACCTGGAACAGACCCTGAACCAGCAAGTGGTGGCCTACTTGGACAGCACTCTGCCATCCCAGCTAGAAGATTACTGCTGCCGCGACCTCCACACTGTGTCATTGTGCCACTCTGTGGGCTCCTGATGTTGCTGCCACCTCCAGAATTTGTGATTGTGCCGCTCTGGGGCCGACGCATGCTGTTGCCAGGTGACGGCTGTCTCACTGGACCACCCTGTGGTTTAATAATGCTGTTTCCTCCCTCCTCCACTCTGTGATGTTGCCACTGTGTTTGGTTTTCCCCTTCTTTTAATCTGTCAGAAGGAATGAAAAGGATCAGGATGGTCTGGTGATTAGCTAGCCAAAAGCAGGAGTGGATACAGAACAAAGAAGACATGCAAATATCCCATTTACTGCTCATCTCTGTTTTGAATCAACTCCTGTTTGTTTTTGGCTTTAGTAATACTGATGGATTATTGACCGTTTGAAAGCAGACACTAACGGAGGAAGGGCAAAATGAGCAGTGATGTAAATGCAAATTTACTGCCGACGCCCTCTCCACTCATTCAGGGGGCCTCTACATGTATCAACGTTTAACAGAACAGGTTCTGTCATATTCCATGGAATCATCTGGTGACGGTGTAAAGCTCTGGCCTTGTGGAGTGACCCCTGCTGTGACGTCCCCTTACTGTGCTGAGAAATGTGCCGGCTCCAGGAACCTACTATTGTGTTCTTTGACACTATTGTAGGATCTTAGCCCCCAGCTCAGTTCTTTCCAGCTGGCGCTGACATGACTTTGTCAGGCTGCGTTCCCACTTCACCTATTTGGTCAGTTTTGCCCCTGTAAGTTGCCAGAGAATTGAAGAGTGAAGCGATTCTAAGAGTGGCAGCTGTCATGTGCGTGTCATACTACAACACAAACCACGCTCACTATGCATATTTGAGCATGGCACAATGTTCTACAACACCCTACAGGCTCTCTGCAGCCAGGAAATAGCTGTTGTTTAACGCGATTCGCCGCAAACAAATTTGGGTCGAAACTAATTTTGTTGTAAAATTCAGCGAACTCGGCAAATCGAATTGTTGAGAAATTCACCCATCTCTAATCAAGACTTCCAGTCTTGTTGTTTGGTGGCACCTCACCCAGTGCACCCCACTTCTCCACTAATGTCCTTCCAGGTCTGCCTACTCCATTTCCAGACTTTGCAGACGTCTTCACTGAGAAGTAGGCTGAGATCCTTCCTCCTCATTGTTCATACAATTGTCCTATAGACCCTAAATGCCCCATAGTACCCCTCCCGGAGGGGGTTTTCCACTACTGTACCCGAGACCAGGCCAAAGTCAGCCACTTACCAAAAAAAATCTCCAAAGGGGTTTAAACCGGAAAATCTAAATTCTCATTCTGGGGCGGGTTCTTCTTTGTCAAAGAAAATGGTTTCTCTACGTATCTTAAAAACATATTGACTGTAATGGTTTTTCCCAAAAAGTAACCCCAACAAAAATCCCCCACCCATTACCATTTATCACCGAAAAACAAATTTTACCATCTCCAGGGCCCAAATTTTCTCTAACAAATGGACTTTACGTGGGGGGTACAATCTAATTTTGGTCCGGGGGGGACGATTTGAAAAAACGTCCTTTAAAAATTTGGGGTGGGGAATGATGTACTTGCTATGTTCTTAGGGGTGGGGTAATGCCCCCCAAGATGTTTGAGGGAAAATTTTCAATGACATCTTCAGGGCCTTCTGTATTCCCGTGTTTGTTGTCTACAGGATGGACATCCTAGTGGTTTTCACCGACTCAGAAATCCCATCCCGGGTCCCCTGTGGTTTCCAGGTCCTGAGCCTTCCCAAAACCAAAAAAACGCCTCTGGGGCCCCAAAATGGGGAAGTGGCCTCTTTCACCCCGAAAACCCATCTCTGATTTTTTCGGGTATGCTTCTCTACAAGGGTTTTCCGATGGGCCTCGCCAAAATTGTCTGCCATCCTGCAGGGCCCCCGGCTTAGTTGGTCCCCTGACGATACAGGGAAATTTTAAATTTGGGTTACCCCCCTTTTACAGGCAATTCATCCCACATTTCCCCGATGGTGGGGGCACCAATTGTGGACTCACCAAGAAGAAAGGCAACCCAAAACTATGGCCACCTGCGGCCAAAGAAGCCTTCTCTAAGTTAAAATCAGATTTCGCCTATGCATCCGTTCTGTCCCGTCCTGATACTGGAAAAACCTTTTTTCTTAGAAATTGATGCCTCTTCCATGGTGGTTGCGGCAGTTCTTACACAAAAAGGCCTCAAAGGCAAAAACTCCCGACCTACGGTTCTTTCCCCCAAAAGTTTAACCCACAGAAAAAAAATTACATTTGGGGAACGGGAATTGTGGCGGGCAAAAATGGACTTGGGAAAATTTTTCCCGGCACCCCCTGGGGGGCCCGTTCACCCGGTCAATAATTACGCTGAGCACAAAAACCTATAACATCTCCAGATGCCTAAGGGGCTAAATTCCCCTTCAAGAGGGGGTTTATCTTCTCTCATTTGATTTCTTTAATTCCCTTTTCCCTCCATTTTGAGAAGGGAAAATCAAGGCCCCATTGTTTTCCCCGACGCCTGAAAATTTCCCCAGCTTCCGGGAGGGCCCCCAAGTGGTCCCCCCCAGGTAAAATGTACATTTCGCCCCGTGATTCAGAAAAAATTCAAGTTCAGCTAAAGGGCGCCAGGCCCCCCAAGCATTTAAATCTTTTTGAGGAAAAATTTTTCCTTATTAAATTGGGGGCCAGAATTTTTTCAAGGAAATCAAAGAATTTGTGGGAAACATGTCTAACATGTGCCCACAACAAGAGCCTTTTCCCCAAACCGGCAGGACTTTGCATCCGAGTCCCTTTTTGGGTCCGATCACAAAAAAACCCCAAAATCCCAACCCTAGGCAGGACTTTTTTTAAAAAACCTACCACCCCTTCCAAAAATCTGTAAAATTTGGGTGATCACTGACTGCTTCTCCCAAAAATTTACATTTAAAACCAAAAACCCGGTTTAACCCCCGTTCTCATCCCCTTCCCGTCCCTTCCCTTGAACCCCATCCCTTTCCCCCTGCATGATTATTCCCAAAATATATTTGGGCTGGGAAATCCAGTTTTTTTTCAAATGCCGGCGTCCCCTTTTCTCCTTTTTAAAAAATTAAACTGGATTTCTCCCCGGGTTAAACACCCCATTAAAGGGGGAAGTAGAGAGGGCCAAGGGAAATACCTCAGCCATTTCGTTTCTGCTTGTCAGGATGGGTTTTGGGTTTATTTTCGCCATGGACGGAGGGCCCTGGGGGGTTGGAGCTGTCATTGATTTTCTATTCATCATAGTGTATGGAAAACATCCCCCCCCACCCTCCTTTGGGTTCCCCTCTTTTGGGTGTCCCCTTTCACTACCCTCTGCCCCAAATGAAGGTCTGACAGATAAAAGGAAGGGGCCCTTTTCTTTTCCTTCATAACGGTGACAAAGTTGGTTGTCTTGAAGTTTATCTGGGCCCGAACACACAAATTTCCCCCCTGGGCCCTTTTTTTAGGACTAAAAGATGGGCGAATTTCCAAAAAAAATTCCGGTTTGGGGCACACCCCCCCGAATTTTTTCCCACAAAAAATTCCCTTTTTGGTCCCCCAATTAAATTCGGCACGAAAAAACCCCTTAAAAAAAAAGCTATTCCCGGTGCCCAGAGCCTGAGGGTGGTAAAAACGTTTTTTGCCATTCCTTAAAAAAGAGGGGGCTTGGTTTTGGGCTTCATACAAAAGTTGGTTTTAGTTTTGACCCCGCACCCCCCTGCCGCCCCCTCTTAAAAAATCGCTTTATTTAAAAAAAGCCCCCGGGGGACTTAAGGGGGCAAAAATTTACCAAAAAACGAAAGCAGGAAAGACCTGATAAAAACAGGGGAGCAAAAGCTGGAAAAAAACCAAAAAAGAGGCTCAGGTGGCAAAATTAGTGAAGAAATTTGGGGTGACGGCCCGGGAGCCACAGCAGCATGAGGGCAGGGGCAAATGGCACAATGACATTTGGAAGTGGCCCAAAAAAGGGAAACCCGGGCCGGGGAAAAGTGGGCACAAAGACAAGTGTGGAGGTCACTGGGGGCAGCGAATGAGGTCAGGGATTTGGGAAAAATGACAAAAATTTTGGGGCTGGCAAAAAAAAAGGGGAAAGGGCCCAAAAAGTGGCAAAAAATTGGGGGGGACAAAAAGCCCCAAAAAAACTTCCCAATTTGTTGGAGGGCCCGGGAGCGCCAAAATCACAGCATGAGGTCCCCGGAAAAGTGGCACAAAAGGGCAAATTCGGAGGTTGCAAAAACAGGATAAAAGGCCCCAGTAGGGGGCCCCGGGGAGCAAACCCACGGCCCGCAGCATGAGGGCAACAAAATGGCCCCAATTTACACAGTTTTGGAGGGCAAAGACCCCGGAGTCACAAACAGCAGCTGGGTCAGAGGGGTGGCACAATGACATTCCCGCAGGTGGCCAAAAAAGTATTTTGGGCCCCCGAGCGGCACAAAGATGAGAGCGGAGGTTCCCCGGCGGCAGCGCAAAGAGGTCAGGCCTTTGGGACCCCTGACAGAGATGGAGGGGATGACAGGACCAAAAAGCCTTTAGGAAGAGAGTGCCAAAAAAATGCATTCTGGAGGTGGGGAAAAAAAATAACCCGGCGCCCCCCGGGGGTGGGACAATGACACAGTGTGGATGTCACGGCCCCAGCAACAGACCATCACTGAGCACATAGAAGTGGCACAAAAAAACCCGAGGGGTTTAGGGGGGGGGCAAACCAAATCCCCGGTAAAAAAAGGGGGGGTAGGCAAAGGAAAACCTTCACAGATGGTGGCTCAGGGCGGGTGGCCGGGATCGAATTGTGGCCGGGTGAGGCGGTAGTTTAAAACCCCCGAAAGACGCCAAAAGGGATTGGTGTGTGGAAATTCCCGGGGGAACCACCCCCTTTTTTCTTGACCCAAAGGGCCCTCGTTTCAACAAATTCCCGTGGACAAAAGGGGCCCCCTTGGGGTAAAAAAATGGCCCCCCCCGCACTGAAAAACCCCTCCCGATGCCCCACTACTGGGGGGGCGGACAGCCCCCTTTCCACTGCAAACCCCGGGAAATTGCGGGGCCCCACCCTCCGTTTTTTGGGTGCCCAGTAGTCCCGCGGATCTTCTAACTGGGGTGGCAGAGTGCGTCCCAAATAGGGCCCCAACCCGTTGTTCAGGAAAAATCCTTTCCTGTCCGCTGCTGCTGGTGACCCGCCCTCCCCACTAGGGGGTTGGGAAAGGGAAACGCTCATTAAATGAACTTTCCCCCTTAGGTTACTGTGATGGAGTGGGACTGCTCCTACCCCCCCAAACCCTTTCCCCCCGCCCGCCGCGGCCGTATAACCCTGACGCCCGAGGAAAACCCCCCCGGCCAGACCCCGTCAAGGGGGGACGATGCCCCACATAGGCAGCGGGCCCAACCTGAATTTCGGAGGAAATTTCCCCAAGTATTTGAGTTTTTTCTTCCCCTCAATAGCTGGGAAAAAAGGGTCCCCTTTTGGAAACCGGGGGAGCGGGTGGCCAATGGGGGAGAGCCAGAAGGGCATCCCTCTGCCGGGTGCTGACTATTCCCCCTGTCAAATAGCCCAGGCAAAAAAGCATGCTGCGGGAAAATCCGCAACCCAATTTAAATCCGAGGGGTCCCCTCATCCCTTTCCCCCTGTATTCTGGCCACGGTGCTTGGGAGTCATCTGCCTCCCTCCCCTTTCCCATCTCCCCTCCCCCTCCTCCAGCTGCCCCGCTCCCCCCTCTCTTTTCACCTGGGGTTTGGAAAACCCCCTCATTTCACCCGACAATCTTTTTGCCCCAAGTCCTCCTCCTCCTCCTCCTCCATTTCAGTTCCCCCCCCGGGCTCCCTGTGGCCACCAGATGAATCGCCACCTCTCCCGTCCCCGCCCCCCGGAAAAATTTTTCAGCATTTTTGGGGTTCCCCGGACCTTTAAGAGTGGAATGACGTTATTCATCCCCTAGTCCCGGCGTTTTGCCCAAATCCCTTGGGCCCCCTCAATGGCCCCAAAAAACGGCAGGTGTCAAACCCTGAGCTGCCACGGCTGCATCCCAAAATTACAAAAGGGGGGGTACTTCTGTTCGCCTGGATCAACAAAAAAATCGTTAAAGGCCTTTTTCTGTTTCAAACAGGGCGGTTTCCCAAAAGTGCAGGCTGGGGAAATTCCAGGGGTGGAAACATCCCCATATCAGGGCGTGTTGGGGGAAAGGCCTTCTGGCCCCCGCAACCCCGGGGAGGGGGTTCCGGGTTTGTAAAGAAGGGGAAAAAATGATGCCCGTTTCCCCGGGCCCTTTTCCCGAATGTTTTTGAAGATCGGTGGGGAAACTTCAGGGGAAACCCTTTTTTCAACCAGATGAACCCCGGCCCAGCAGGGGGATGGACCCCTCCCCCCTCGGTCGGGGCGGACACCATGTTCCTTCCCCTTGGGCCGTCCCATGGTTCCGATTTGCAGTTTGGGGCCGGGGGAAAGCCAAACATCATTCTTGTGCATGACCCCGGAGGGAGTTCCTCCCCTGTGGACCTTTGTTGCCCAGGCAAGCCCAGGTGTAGAACTGCCCTGACACCCCTTTTGCCCTTTTACAATTTTGGTATGATTTGGGGCAGTTTGGGGGCTTTTAAGGTGGTGGTGGTTTGGGGGAGGAGGATGCGGACCTTGGCGCAGGGGGCCGCAGTTTGACAAAGTGGGAGAAAGCGGGTCTCCTGTCCAAGTTGTTTGGGGTGCCCCGGGCAAGGGGAAAACATTCCCCCCCAGTGGGCCCCCTAAAGGGGCCCCTGTACTGGCCCTGACCCTAAAATTTCACCTCCAGACGTCCCCGCTGCCCCCCCCTGTACCTTTTGGGAAAAAAAGATAAAGCTCCCCAAAGGGCGACCACTTTTGTTTTTACATATTTTGAAGTGTGGTACTGCCTTTTTGGGGAAAAAAAATTACGGGTTGGGGGCTCTCCATCTCGGCTCGGGCAAAAAGCCATTTTTTCTCTGAATGGTGCAGAGTCCCCCATTTGGAAAGGGGAGGGACGCAAAACCAACAACTTTTGGGCAGGACAAAGGTCCGCTGCTGCACCCCTTTGGAAGGTTGGGCCCCCCAATACTGTTGTCTCCTTTAAAAATCGCCTCTCTTAAAGCCCGCTTGGGGGCCATGAGTAAACGAGGGGCAGGAGCAACTGGGCCGGGATAGGATGCCCAAAAAGAAACAGCTGCCTTCTGCAGAGGTTTGGAGGGCCCTTGAAGGCTGAAATGGCCCCTGCGTTCCACTGGCCCTGTGCGTGAGCCCCGGGAGGAAAGGACCACCCCATTGAGCCCCGTTTCTCCCAGGCCACCCCCGGGTGGGACCCCGCATTTTTGACGCAAAGGGGGGGTTTTGCCAACGTTTTCTCCCTGGGCCCCGCCCTTACTTTCTGCCCCCAAAAATTTTACTATACCCCAAATCCGGGCCCCCCCGGTGTCTTTGCAAAAAACCCGCCACCAGCAGAGTGCTGATTTTTTTAACCCCCAACGCTCCCCAAATGATTGACTACTGGGCCCCCGCTGCCTCGCTGAGCCCCCCCGTTCCCCCCCTACGTCTTGGGAAATTTCGAAAACGGGTTTTTTTACCCCCTGGCCGTTCTCCCACCTAAAACTGCCCGCTAACCCCTGCTGAATCCCCGGCCACACAAACCCCCTTGCCCGGCTTCGCCCCCCTGCCTGCGCGCAAGCTGACCCCCCTCTTTTCCCCGACCCATGTGAACCCTTCTTCACCCGGCCCCAAGTGCGGGCCCCCGGGTACATCATAATCTTTTTGTGTTTATCTCACTACGGTTCCCCATCACCGTTTTTGGAAAACCCAGGCCCGACCTCTCCACCCCCCATGAAACCCCCCATGCCAATTCCCCATCTATTTCTTTTTCCGCCTACTGCAAGAAGCTGGGGATTTTTGGCCCCCTTTCCCTTTTCCCGCCCAAATGCTTTCTGCTGCCCTCCCAAAATTTCTCCCGCTATAAAGTTGGGGCTGAGCCCAGACCCCCATAGTAGATCCCCCGGTGAGGGAACTGTAGGGACGAGGGGCCCCGAGGACCCGGTGAGGCCCCGACCCCTCCCCCCCGGGCCATGCCAACTAAGTGTTGTGTTGAGGTTCCCCCCCCGACCCCTTTTGGGTGGGGTTTTTTCAATGTTTATCTTTGGGAAAGGGGAGGATGACCTAGTAACCCCCCAAGAAAACCCCTTGGGTTTTCTGAAAAAACAACCGGCCCGCTAGTTTACCCGCGGGGTTGTGGCCCCAAGTGACCCCGCCCCGCGCCTCCCCTTGCTGTGCTGCGACCTGGGCCCGTTTTAGAAAAGTTTTTGCCCCCTGCCAAAACCCCGTTTGCAGAGCCTGCCACCTCTCTGTTGACATACTGTTTGTTTAAAATGTAACGAAAAATGTTTGATGAAACTATCTTATATGAAAAAATTACACCCTGTTTTTGGACTCCAAATGAAAACCCCGTAAAAAGCCTTTGGGTAACCCTTGGATATAAAAAAGCGCTCCAAAATGGCCAGGAAAAAAGTAAATTGTATTTTTGTCGTTTTCAAGCACTGTGTGTTTTACTAAAAGTAAAGCACAAAAAAGGCTTAAATTTAAACCCTTGCTTTAGAAATTTTGCAAAAAGAAAAAAAATTTTATTTCGGGGTTGAAAAAAACGTTTTTTTTTTTGTCCAAAACACAGCAGCAAAACAACGCTTAATTAAACCCCCGGGTGTTAAAAATTGGGGCCAATTTGAATTTAGCACCAAAAAACTAGTAGCTTTGTAGCGTGTTTTCAATGGGGTATTTTCCCACGCCAACACAAAAAGAAATTTAAAATTTTAAATTTAATTTTGCTTGGTTTAAAAATTGCAAACCCAAAAAAAAAAAAATTATTTGGCGTTTTAAAAAGACGGTTTAAATTTTGCAGCACCGCAGCAAAAACGCTTAATTAACCCCGGTGTTAAAATTGCGCAATAAAAATTGAGCCACCAAAAAAACTTACTTTGTAGCGCATTACAATGGGGTATTTTTCTACCCAAAAACAACAAGGAAAAAATTTTAAAAAAACCTTTTCTGAGAAATTTGGCTACCAAAAAAAAAATATAAAATTTTGGTTTTGAAAAAAGGGCGGTTTAAAATTTTGGGCAGGCCCCACCAGGGAAAACAAGCTTAATTAACCCCCGGATGTAAAATTTCGCAATAAATTAAACCCCCCACAAACTGTAGCTTTGAAACGTGTTAAATGGCGTATTTTCTACCCCACACCAAAAAGAGAAAATTGTAAAAAAAAACTTTGCTGTGAAAATTTGCTACCAAAAAAAAAAAAATTTTAAAAAATTTTGGGGTTGAAAAAGGGCGGGGTTTTTTTTTGTCCGCACAGCAGCAAAACAACGCTTAATTAACCCCCGGATTAAAAATTTTGGGAAATTTGAATTTAGCCCCCACAACCCCGTAGCTTTTGTAGGGGTTAAAAAATGGTGTATTTTTCTACGCCCCCACAAAAAAAAAAAAATTGTAATTAACCTTTGCTTGTGAATTAGGCTACCAAAAAAAAAAATAAATTTGGCGTTTAAAAAAAAGGTTTATTTTTGGCAGAAAAACCAGCAAAAAAACGCTTTAAATTTAAACCCGGATGTAAATTGGCCAAAAAGAATTTTAGCAGCCCCAAAAAAAAAGTGGTATTTGTATTTTAAAAACGCTGTTTCTTTAAATGAATACAACAGGAACGGCTTAGGGTCCCACCCTTTGGGAAAAAAAATGTATATTCAGTCCGCGGGAGCACACCGGATTTCCGATCCAATACCCCAAAAAAACAGAAAAAAGAACCCTTTAGAAAAACAGGGCTCTGAGACCAAACTGAGCCCCCAAAAAAAAACGCTTTTAAAAAATCTTTCAAAAAACCTATCCCCCCGGCCAGCCCGCACCTTCCCTGTCAGTACAGGGGAAAAAGGAGTGTGAGCTCCCCGCGGGGCGCTCCGGTTTTAAAAAGTGCCCCGGGGGTTTACGTCAAGAATCCCCCCCCCGGTTTTTGATTGGCTTTATCCTTTCACAAGTCATGCAGGCTATGCCCCCCTCCTCCCGAGTGCTTTGCCCCAGTACCCCCATGTGCTCGCGCCATTTTTTTTCCCAAACAAAAGCCATTTGTTCACCCAAAATACCCCAAATTTCGACTTCGTTCCCCAAACCCAAGTTTCCTGAAAAATAAAAGAATTCCCCCTTTAGAAACGAATTTTGCCCTCCCTTTGTTAGGGCTAATTTTAGGTTCGAGAAAGAAGAACCCGTTGCCTATAAAGGGTTTGAGATGCAGAACAGGTCCTGTGAGCTGGAGGAGAAAACTCTCGGGGGCCCGTACCCTTTCCCCCCCGAAATTTTTTTCGGGGGCAAAAAGAGGGGGAGGACATTAAACATTAATCCTATTGGATTGCAATTCATTCCAGATGCTGATGAATTTACTTTACCCTTCTTATTTGTCCTAATTACGATAAAAGTGTTGATGGAATTTTTTTGCCATGAAAGGATTTTTTAAAAAAACACAGGGCCCCCAAAAAAAATTTACTTAGTTGACAAACTGTTTATCCAAGACCCTTTTTTAAAAATATCCCAAATGGACAGTTTTTTGGGGTTTCGGAGAAAATGTTTTAGCCCTCAATTTTTTGAAAGGGGGAAAATTTTTAAATTTAAAAGAGAGGTTTTTAAAAAAGGGCAAACCCCCAGGTTCTACAACAAGATAGGGTCAGTCTTTTAATTCCTAAAAAGGATTGGTTGCGGTCATCTCACATGATACGGGGTAACCTCCGAATAAAAAAAGTTTTGATGACTTTGGGAAAGAACCGAAAAATTCAAAAACCAAAAAATTTGGGGCCTTTTTAAAATTTTAAAAAAGAAAAATTTGGACACTATAAAACCCGAAATCACTGCTAATTTTAAAACCTTTAACCCCAAATTTTAAAATCTTCCTTTTTTTTGATAAATTTTTAATAAAACCCCAAAACTAATTTCACCCAAAACAAAAAAACCCCCGAAATAAAGGGGGAAAAAATAACCCAAAAAAAGTATGGCAAGATATAATATGTCAGCCTAACCTCTCCACTATTATTAACCTACAGATGCAGGTGGGGTAATCGCCCTGAAAAAAAGCGGCCCCACTTGTGGTGGCTGACCCAAATTATCCACGCACTTTAAAAAAAAAGGGAAAGGCCCGAGAGCCCTTCAATACCCTTTACCATGAAATCACACTAATATCATAATTGATAATAAATTTCCCACAAAGGGCCCAAATAACAAGCAAAAAATTCACTGCCCTTCCCGGTTTTTCCTCCAAAAACCCCAAAGTGTTTTCCCCCCAGTTGAATCACGAGGGTTTCATCAGGGGATTATCTGGAGGATATCCTTGGGCGGTCCCATTGTTAACCCCCCCTCTCTGGAGCCCAAAATGTTTCTCGATTCCCCAAAAATTTTGGTGACTTTAAAAAAAGCGGGGGCCTACCCTGAGGTCCGCCCATTTTCAACCCCTTGGACGTTAACAAAAACGCCCCTTTAATTTTAAAAGGTGACGGAAAACAAATCACAAACAAATAGCAATTGATAAAGACACCCCCATCATTGCAAAAACAAACCCCAAATGGGGGTCCGCTAACACAAGTCAAAGCCCCATTTTTAAACCTGCAATCATTAAAACATTACCCCAAAAAAGAAAAAAAATCACAACGAGCCCGCAGACGCCTTTCAAATTACCCCAGGTAAACCCTTCCCCCCCCCCACCCCCCAAAAAAACCCCGGCCGCGTTTCGCATATCATATTCGGGGCCTGCGTAAAAAACATATAACATTTTAAAAACACCACACATGCGCGCCCCACTTAGGGCCCCTGATCCTTCAAAGGGGTTAAAAAATGTATTTAAAAGGTTTAAAAATTCCCCAAAAAATTTCCCAAAGGGACTAAAATCAAAAACCCAAAAAGGGTAAATTTTAACAAAGTGTATAAACCATTTCAGACACCAAAGATAAGCAAAATTATTATGTTTACAACCTATAAGTACAATAATTTTACTAAATGTGTGCAAATGAGGAGAAAAATTAAATTACAGCCAAACATTAGACAAAGACAACAGTAAAATGTAATAATTAGATAAACACATAAAATACTATAATAACTACGTGGCCACTGGGCAATCCTGCCCCAATGGACCCTTTTAAGGGTGAACCAGAGGACAGACAAATATCAAAAAGATCTTGTTTTAGATAAAACATCCAAAATATAGGGTTTCATTCAACCCTCTGGGTTGCAGAGTTTTAAGGTGATATGTCGATTCCGTCTCTTTACGCAGCAATTTTTGATCCATATTGCCTTTCCTCGATGATAATCGAATCTTTTCTATACACATGAATGAAATCCCTGCATAGACCCCACCATGCTCATCCCAAATATGTCTCGCGAGGGGGGTGTCACGATGGTGTGTGTCTAATATCCCCCAGATGTTCTCCTATTCTCACCTTGAGCTGTCTGATAGTTTTCCCTACATATTGTTTTTGACAATGACAGGTGCATAAATAAACTACACCTTTGGTGAGACAATTCATAAAGTCACGCACCTCAAAAGAGTGAGCTGTTGCATGACTGCTAAAAGTTTTTGTTCTAGACACAAAGGGGCAAGCTACACATTTTCCGCACTTATACATGCCAAGAGGTTTTCTCACCAACCAGGAATCCTCTCTCGGAGGTGGGATGTAATGACTATGGACAACTCTATCTCAAATAGATCTTCCTTTTCTGTAAGAGAATAAGGGTTTAGATGGCAAAATATCCTCCAAATCTTTGTTAGAGTGTAGGATCTCCCAGTATTTAGTAATGATCTCCCTTACTTCACCACTTTTATCATCAAAAGTACCAATTATCCTGGGTATTGATTCACCAGGATCAGGTTTCTTTGAATTCCCATAATGGAGTGAATTAAGATTCTTTTCTTATGCATGCTTGAAGGCCGGTTTGAGCATAGATAATGGATATCCTCTATTCAAAAACCTATCCTTCAGATCATCCACCTGTCTCTAGAATTCTTCAATCTTTGAACAATTCCGTCTAATCCGAAGGTATTGGCCCTTGGGGATACGCTCTTTTAGTCTCGCAGGATGGTGACTTTCCCATCTCAGAAGGCTATTTGTGGCCGTTTCTTTACGAACAGTCATCGTCTGCAAGTAGCCCAAAGAGTCCTTATAAATTTTTAAATTCAAAAAAGAAATTGCCGAGTTATGAATTTCAAATGTAAATTTTAAGTCTATTTCATTGTCATTCAAGGCTTGTATGAAAGAATCAAATGACGCCTCCGTGCCCTGCCACAGCACGAAGACGTCATTGATAAATCTCACCCACAACAAGATATTAGATGTAAAAGACTCCGGGGCGTGGCCTGGACGCTGGCTAAGATGGCTGCATGATTTTGTGGCTCTGGAGAGTAGCTGCTGATATTGCGGGCAATCCTAAACCATCTTGCTACATCGACACCGGACGCAGCTTGCTGACACCCCAGGCGCCCTAAGGAGATGTTTTGAGGGACGGACATCCCTGCTGTGGAGCGCTGTGTGACCTCACACGAGGCGGAGAGAGCTGAGGCCTATACCGGAAGGAGCGACCGTGAAGTTTCTCGGGCTTGGCGCCTGTGCAACGCCAGGAAGAGCACCGTGCGGAGAGGACGGCGATTCACTCTCCCCTTACCTGACCGGCGGTCCATGGGCACAGCAGTCACACGAGAGGGGGCGTGGCGTGCTGTGGCGCCGCTGGACGGTGTGGACACCCGGTGCAGGGAGTTGAGGCCTGTGACGAAAGGAGCAGCCGTGAAGTTTCCCAGGCTTAGCTGCTACGCGCCATCCGAAGGAGCACCGCATCGAGGGAGCTGCAGCTCACTCCTCACTCACCCGACAGGCAGCTCGCGGGCATGGAGGTCAGACAGGAGGAACCGCGGCACGCTACAGTGCCGCTGGACTGAGTGGGCACCCGGCGCTGAGGCGATATGTGGCGGGCGAGGAAGCTGCTGAAGACAGGTACAGTACAAGAACCCCTGGCCCCAACGCTGCAGTCCACATACCCGTGCCTGTCGCCTGGCTGGTGTGGCTACATCACACTGCCGCTGTTGCCCCTGTTCCCCTGTGGTACAGTGTGTGGATCCCCTGGATGCAGGCGCTGCGGAGGGCCTATAAGGGAACCTATTGCATTCTAAGGCAACCATTTTATTTCCTGGACTGGGCCTCTACTACAGTTCAATAGTGTGGGGGACTTGCTGTCAAGGGGACTTTGGCTACAGCTCAGAGGAGAACTACACTCACCGGCCACTTTATTAGGTACACCATGCTAGTAACGGGTTGGACCCCCTGGATTGAGATCTGGTGACTGTGGAGGCCATTTGAGTACAGTGAACTCATTGTCATGTTCAAGAAACCAGTCTGAGATGATTCCAGCTTTATGACATGGCGCATTATCCTGCTGAAAGTAGCCATCAGATGTTGGGTACATTGCGGTCATAAAGGGATGGACATGGTCAGCAACAATACTCAGGTAGGCTGTGGCGTTGCAACGATGCTCAATTGGTACCAAGGGGCCCAATAAGGGCCAAGAAAATATTCCCCACACCATGACACCACCACCACCAGCCTGAACCGTTGATACAAGGCAGGATGGATCCATGCTTTCATGTTGTTGACGCCAAATTCTGACCCTACCATCCGAATGTCGCAGCAGAAATCGAGACTCAATCAGACCAGGCAACGTTTTTACAATCTTCTACTGTCCAATTTCGATGAGCTTGGGCAAATTGGAGCCTCAGTTTCCTGTTCTTAGCTGAAAGGAGTGGCACCCGGTGTGGTCTTCTGCTGCTGTAGCCCATCTGCCTCAAAGTTCGCCGTACAGTACGTTCAGAGATGCTCTTCTGCCTACCTTGGTTGTAACGGGTGGCTATTTGAGTCACTGGTGCCTTTCTATCAGCTCGAACCAGTCTGCCCATTCTCCTTTGACCTCTGGCATCAACAAGGCATTTCCGCCCACAGGACTGCCGCTCACTGGATGTTTTTTTCTTTTTCGGACCATTCTCTGTAAACCCTAGAGATGGTTGTGTGTGAAAATCCCAGGAGATCAGCAGTTTCTGAAATACTCAGACCAGCCCTTCTGGCACCAACAACCATGCCACGTTCAAAGGCACTCAAATCACCTTTCTTCCCCATACTGATGCTCGGTTTGAACTGCAGGAGATTGTCTTGACCATGTCTACATGCCTAAATGCACTGAGTTGCCGCCATGTGATTGGCTGATTAGAAATTAAGTGTTAACGAGCAGTTGGACAGGTGTACCTAATAAAGTGGCCGGTGAGTGTATATTATCTCTACATCTTAATCCTCATTGACAAATATTATGTCGCTTAGAGGCCAGCAGAAAAGGGGGTCTCCCTCCACCCCTGCAAATCACTCTACTGGGGATAATGTGGGGTGCGTGACCTTCCAGGAGGGCAATGCAGCAGATATATCTGTCTTAACTGATGACACCATACCATTACAAAATCTCAGTATGTCTCCGGAATCCATGATGGGATCACATCCTCATGCTTCTCCTAACTGGCAATGGCTCCTTAAAGATCTCCCAACTAAAGCCGATCTTAGGGAACTAACAGCAGAGGTAAAAGAAGCCTTTTAGACAGAATTTGCATCGGTCAGAGCGGACCTGAAACACATGGTGGAGAGGGTGGACCCTGTTGAATCTGCTCAGGATCATACCCGGCAATTTGTCACTGCTCTGCAATTAATTGTCTCCAATCAGAACAAGCTACTCCGGGACACTAATCGACAGCTGGAGGATTTAGACAACAGAGGCCGTCGAAACAATTTGAGAGTTAGAGGGATCCCAGAAGTGGCTGGCACGTAGGATGTTTTTCAAACCCTAGCTGACATTTTTTGGGGCATTCTGGGTGATGCGGGCCCTAGCACTGTTAACATGGACAGAGCTCACAGAGCCCTCAGACCAAAGGGTACAAATGTCCGTCCACGAGACATCATTTGCTGCATACATGATTTCCAGATAAAGGGGCAGATCCTAGCGAAAGCTCGGCTTCAGAGATCGGTTCAGTATAAGGATGCGGACATCCAAATCTTCCCTGATCTTTTATTGATGACTCTATAAAAGCGACGCCATCTCTAGCCCCTATTGGAGGTGCTAAAGGAACACTCTATACAGTACTGCTGGGGTTTTCCCTTCAGTCTCACTGCTTCAAGGAATGGACGCTCTGCAGCTCTACGCTCATTTGAGGATATGTCGCACTTCTGTTCTACATTGGAGATTTTGCCACCTAAACTGATGGACTTGGAACCAGAAGATCCACCTCCGGCACCTATGCCTGTGTGGCAGAAAGCGCAATCTAAACAAAGGAGTCTATTTCTTATGGGTTCCTGCCTACAGGTGTTCTTCTTTCTTTCTTGTGCTCTTTAATGTGTAAAGACTTTAGTCTCTACTGGCCTTATCACCGGAACTGAAGTATCTCATGGGGGGGGGGGGCTCTGAGCCTCCCTGTCCACTAATTTGTTGTTAGCTGTTTATTTCACAAACTAGATGTCCAGATTCCCGGTTGAATATCTATCTCGGTGGAGGGGAGGGCGGAGAATTCCTTGCCCGACCTTTCATCGACTTATAAACTTCTTGTTTCTTATTTGCTGCCGTATAGTTTGAATCCTTTGCTATAATTTCTAAGAGGATTGCCCCCTCATATGTGTTGAGGGACTTGGTGGGTACCAGGCTCCTGTTTTTCTGGTTTCTTGAGCTGTGGTTCCCATAACGTCTCTGTTTGACTACTCTGCACTCTTTATGCAGCGACCTCTCTTGGACCTGTTGGGTTCTGTTGCCTTATACTTGGCTGGTTCTGAACTACACCCCCAAGGTGATCACTTAAGCCTTATGGCACTCCTCCTCGCTTCTAGCTTGAGGGATGTGCTATTCTCAGTTTGCATTCTACTGTGTTATCCACCTCTCCAAGACATGATTAGCCTTGGTATTAGTTGGAGATGGTATTTGTTTTGTGTTGACTGTGTTTGTCTTGTGAAACCCCCTTTCCCCTTTGTTTACCCTTTCTTTCTGTTACAGACACCTTGGGATCTGCGGCAGTGCACATTCACAGGTAACTTTCAATGGGATTCCAATGATTAAGTTGTATTCGCTGAACGTTAGGGGACTCAATTCTAATCTGAAAAAAAAACCTGTTACAGGTAGATTTGAAATCTAATAGACCTGATTTAGTGTTTCTTCAGGAAATGCATTTTAATAGGGAGGGAAACTTTAATTTTCTAAAGCAATTGTATCCAAAAGCCTATATGGCATCACAAGATAATAGGAAAAAAGCTGGGGTGGCTATTTTGCTCTCAAATGCTTGTCTGATAACAATAGTGACCCATAGCGGACCCAGGTGGGAGGTTTTTGATTCTTGAGGGAACGATGGAGGGTTCCCCTGTTTTGCTATGCAATGTTTATGCTCTCAACACACGTCAGCTGCGATTTCTGAAGCGGCTCCTGATCAAGCTATCTCGATTTCCGCCATCAGCAGTTATGGTGGGCGGAGACTTCAATCTGACCTTCTCGGATACATATGATAAACTCTCATTGGGACCTCTAGCACACACCTTATCCCAACAGAATATTTCCAGAGGCTTTAGGCAACTGGTTCACAGATTTAGGCTGTTTGACCGGTGGAGGATTGCTCATCTAATGGAAAAGACCTTTTCCTTCTTTTCCACTCCACATCAGTCTCATTCCAGAATTGATTATATTTTTGGTAACATTTTGACTCTCCGGATGATGGACTCTGCAGAAATTGGAGCCATGACTTGGTCTGACTACGCTCTGGTAAGCCTAACTTTTAAATGTTCGGCCTCATCTGCCAGGGTCTGTCATTGGAGACTGAACGAGTCTCTCCTCAAGCACTCAGCACATAGAGAGGAATTGAGGAGACACCTTACCGAATATTTTGAGGTTAATGCGGGATCAGTGACATCACCGGCTGTCCTCTGGAAGGCTCATAAGGCAGTATTTAGGGGCAAGTATATTGTCCTGGGCTCTAGGTTAAAGAGAAATAGAATGCAGAAGTGGAATGAGTATTCTGCTGAACTTCAGCAGCTGGAGACAAGATTAGCGTCACATCCTACTAAACATACATTGAGAAGGACAGTGTGTCTACGGGCTAAGCTGAAGGGTTTGGCTATGCATGGAGCTGAGAGACTACTTGTTTTTACTAAACTCAAATATTATGATAAAGCAAATAAATCGCACACCCTTCTGGCTAAGATGTTACGCGATGAAGCGGAGCGCCGTACTCCTCATGCTCTTAATAATAGTAGGGGAGTGCCGGTCTATGACCCAAGGGCCATTGCAGATATTTTCTACTCCTTTTTTACTAAATTGTATAATATCCCAGACGACTTGCCTGGGGGGAGTGCAGAGCGAGACAAATTGCGATCAGATTTTTTGGGCTCGTGCAAGTTGCCAACTCTTTCTTCGGAGGCTCTGGACTCTCCCAATGCCCCCATCAAAGAGGAAGAACTCAGGGAGGTCATCGGGAATCTCCCCTATGGAAAGGCGCCAGGTCCTGATGGGCTTACTCTGTATTACCAGATATTTCAACCCCAGTTGATTCCAGACCTGTTGGTGCTTTACAACTCCTTCCTCCTGGGGGCTCCCATTCCAGACATGATGTTACATTCCTATATAACGCTCATACTCAAATCAGGGGGAGATCCTTTAGAATGTGGTAGTTATGGGCCCATAGCGTTGTTGAATGCAGATATAAAAAATTTCACTAAAATCATGGCGAATAGACTCTCTCTCCATTTACCACATTTAATACACAAAGACCAAGTGGGGTTCATCCCGTGCCACCAAGGGGGGGACAACACTAGAAGGGCCATTGATCTCATTGATGTTGTCAACCGCAGAGGCGATTCCATGCTTTTGTTAAGGTTAGATGCCGAGAAAGCGTTTGACCGCCTCAATTGGTCATTTATGTTTTGCACACTTCAGGCCTTTGGGATCAGTGGTCCTTTTGTAACTGCGCTGCGGGGACTTTACTCTAGTCCTTCTGCTACTATTAGGTTACCCCATGCTATGTCCCCAAGAATATTAATTAGTAATGGTACCAGACAAGGTTGACACTTATCCCCACTTTTATTTGCTCTATGTATTGAGCCCTTGGCGGCGGCGGTCAGACTGTCCTCAGACATTAGAGGGGTATTGGTGAAGGAGAGAGAGTTTAAAATCTCATTATACGCAGACGATGTCTTATTACCCCTTGTAGATCCAGTGATCTCATTACCTACTCTGCATTCTCTCTTGGACCGATTTAGCACCCTTTCAGGCTATTTGACAAACACCTCCAAAACAGAGGCCTTGCCTGTGGGCCTCCCGGGGACGGTGGTGGATCAGCTTAAGGGGTATTATCAGTATCGCTGGAAGGCGGAAACATTGAAGTACCTCGGGATTAATCTAACATCTGGGTACTCCTCGCTTTATAGGCATAATTTCCCTAAGCTCATAACGGAGATTAAACAATTATTAGACCGCTGGAATAAACTGTCATTGTCCCTCTTTGGCCGCATAGCTGCTATTAAAATGTCGGCTTTACCGAAACTGATGTATTTGTTCGAGACTTTACCGATACCGTTTCCTCGGGCTACCCTTAGGTCTCTGCAGGCGGACTTTATTCATTTCATATGGGCCCGCAGGAGGCATAGGATTGCCAGGAGTATACTGCTAGCAGGAAAGGGGCAGGGGGGACTATCTTTCCCAGACATCACCAAATATTATTGGGCGGCGCAATTGAGAGCTATTCCATCCTGGGCTGCGTTTTATGCATATACTAGATGGATGGAGTTGGAGAAACTATGGATGGCCCCTATACACCCCAATTCTCTGTTATGGGCAACCACGACTGTTAAGCTAGACTTCCTACTGTTACATTCTATGTCTTTGACAAGGTCAATTTGGCAGAGATGTTATAGGAGGTTCTCGCTGAGTTCTTGGGCTTCTCCTATGACGTCCTTTCTGTCTCATCCTCTGCTTCAGAAAGGTGAAATGGACAATCGGTGGAGGCCTTGGTTTGAGGCCCAATTGTTCCGTTTTGCGGATGTAGTCAATAAGTGTACCTTGGCGCTCAGACCCTTCTCGGAGCTCCAAGCTAGCTTTAGTTTACCATCCTCCTCTCTTTTCTCTTATTTACAAATTAAGCATTACATGAAATCGGTATTGGGTGCAGATAGGGTCTCCAAACCATCGATTTTTGAAGAGATTTGTCGGGCGGGGGTCTAGACTAGAGGGCTGATATCTAAAATTTACCAGATTTTAATTTCACCAGAACAAGGGACTTTAATACAACATTTGTATATGTCCAAATGGGAGGATTTTCTGGGGTCACAGCTGTCGCAGGAGGATTGGCAGTGCATATGGCGACAAGCAGCTTGATCTTCTACTTCCATTCAGAATAGGGAAAATCAATATAAATTACTAATGTACTGGTATCACACACCTGTGTTACTACATATGTTGAACCCCTTGGTGCCGGATGTGCGTTGGAGGTGTGGGGGGGCCGGGGGCGGATATTCCTCATATATTTTGGACTTGCGAGATGGTCATCCCATTCTGGAAAAAGGTTCAATCACTGGCCTTTGAAATAGTCCAAACTTGGATTCCCTTAAACCTCAGACCTACATTTTAAATATCTCATTTCCCTCCCTGGGTCGTGCACTTGGCAGACTGTTTCTGTATATTGTTACGGCTGCCAAGTGCTTGATAGCCAAACATTGGAAGCAGACCTCCCTTCCCTCTAGGGAGACTATATGCTCCCATATTCAGGAGATCAGGCAGATGGAATATCTCACAGCTCTAAGTAAGGATGAATTGGAGTCCTTTGACAAGATCTGGAAAGCCTGGGACTATTATAGGGTTCTTCAGGACTTCTAGGCTACTCTTTTGGTTGAACTATCGCACAATGCAGACTTGAAAGTTGTCTTGTATAGTGTTGAGCGATTTTTATCGACAAAGTTGAAATCGGCAAGGTTTTTATGGTGACCCAAAAATTTTCCAGATCAGCGATAATTAATTTAAAAATCTGAGCATATCTATTAAGATTCGCGCCTTTTTCCGGCGCTTCCTGTAATTTTTGGCGGGCAGCAAATCAGATTACAGAATAGAGCAGGGTGAGATGTGTGTGCGACGTCAGGGACTAGGGAGGGTGTATGGTTGCGATTGGCTGGAAAAATCACATGACCCTCCGTTTTACATAGAACAGCGTTTTCCTGTTTCAGCCCTCAGTGTCTCTCAGCGTCTCATAGGGATAGGACCTGTGCTCAGCCTGTGGCAAAGAGCTCACGAAATTAGTCCTATTTCTGCACAGAGAACCTCTACTATTAGCTGTGATCCTTCCAATTTAGTTAGATTAGAGATTTGAAGATTTTATGTAGTTAGCTAGAAAAATTTTAAAGCAGCATCTACCTTTTAAATTCACCGGGGGTTGGGAGTGGGGGGGGGGGCCCGCCGGGCCGAACACAGACAAGCTCTATCTATAAAGAACACTGGATAAAATTTTCACCAAGACTTAGTGTAGACATTGAAGTGGAATATCTTTATTATTAACAGTTTGCTATTGAAATATTTCCTGGAAAATTGGGGCAGCCTGAACTTATATTGATACACATCATTTCTAGTAAACTGCAGGTCTCTTTGTTAGCTGCCAAAACTCCACTTTTATTATCAGTATACATTTCAGATAGGTGTTCATTTTCAATTTTACCATTACACCTGTGACTGTTGGGTATATCCACCTTGCAGTTTAAATTACAAATACAGCAATCTTGTAGTCACACAGGTTATTTGTTTGCCAAAAAAACCGTTAAACGTACGAAAAACATCACAGTTACGTGTTTCTTGGGCTTTTTGCGCACCTAGCAATTTTTTCATTGACCAGCATCCACGTAAATCTTAAAACAGCCAATTCTATAAATTCCCACAGGTTAAATTTGAAAGGTGCAAAAAATACCCTTTATTATACCAAAACATAACAGTTACATGTTTTTTGACTTTTTTCGCACCCAAGCAATTGTTTCATTGACCCCAGCAAACTACGTAAAAACTTAAAAACAGAAATACTATATACACCACAGTTGAATTGAAAGGTGCAAAAAAAACACATTATTATATCAAAACATAACAGTTACGTGTTTTTTGTCATTTTGGGACACCCAGCATTGTTCATTGGACGCAGCATCTACGAAAATCCTTTTAAAACAAACAATTCTATATTTCACCACAAAGGGGAAATGAAAGGTGCTAAAAAATATCGTTTTATTATACCAAAACATAACAGTTACGTGTTTTTTGACTTTTTGGGGCACCCAGCATTGTTCATTGATGCAGCATCACGTAAATCTTAAAACAGCAATTCTATATTCACCACGGTGAATTGAAAGGTGCAAAAAATATCGTTTATTAGACAAAAACATAACAGTTACGTGTTTTTTGACTTTTGCCACCCAGCATTGTTTCCCTTGACTCACATCTACTAAATCTTAAAACAGCAATTCTATACTCACCACAGGTGAATTGAATGGTGGGAAAAAATACCGTTTTTATATTTTCCAAACATAAACAGTTTAGTGTTTTTTGACTTTTGCACACCCAGCATTGTTCCATTGACGCAGCATCTAACGTAAATCCTTAAAACAGCAATTCTATACTCACCACAAGGGGAATTGGGAAAAGGTGCAAAAAATACCGTTTATTATATCCAAACAAACAGTTACGTGTTTTTTTTTACTTTTGCACACCAAGCATTTTTCATTGATGCAGAAACTACGTAAATCTTAAAACAGCAATTCTATATTCCACCACAGGTGAATTGAAAGGTGCAAAAAAATACCGTTTATTTTATCAAAACATAACAGTTACGTGTTTTTTTTGACTTTTTCACACCCAGCATTGTTCATTGACGCAGCATCTACGTAAATCTTATAAACACAATTCTATATTCACCACAGGTGAAATGAAAGGTGCCCAAAAAAATACCGTTTATTATAAACAAAACAAACAGTTACGTGTTTTTTTGACTTTTGCACACCCAGCATTGTTCATTGACGCAGCATCTACGTAAATCTTAAAACAGCAATTCCTATATTCACCACAGGTGATTTGAAAGGTGCAAAAAATACAGTTTGTTAAAAACCAAAACATAACAGTTACGTGTTTTTTTGACTTTTGCGCACCCAGCCATTGTTCCTTGACGCAGCAATCTACGTAAATCTTAAAACAGCCCAATTCTATATTCACCACAGGGGAATTGAAAGTGCAAAAAATACCGTTTATTAATATCAAAACATAACAGTTTACGTGTTTTTTGCACACCCAGCATGTTCATTGACGCAGCATCTACGTAAATCTTAAAACAGCAATATTCTATATTCACCAAGGTGAATTGAAAGGTGCAAAAAAATACCGTTTATTATATCAAAAAAAATAACAGTTAAAGTGTTTTTTGACTTTTGCACACCCAGCATTGTTCATTGACGCAGCACCTACGTAAATCTTAAAACAGCAATTCTATATTCACCAAAAGGGGAATTAAAGGTGCAAAAAAAAATTTTTAATTATCCCAAAAAACATAAAAATTTTACGTTTTTTTTTTTGACTTTTGCGACCCGCTTTTGTTCTTTTGACGCACTTTCTACAAATTTTAAAACAGAAAAAGAATTTCTAAAATTTCCTAAGGAAATTTAAGTAATTTTTAGATACCCCTATTTTTAATATTCTTTGGATTTGCCCTAATAAGGGGTATTTTCCAAAGGATTGGCGAAATAGAAAATTTTGGGCCCAAATTTATTAAAAAAGGGGCCCAAAAAAGGGGATCCAGGAAACATAGGCCAGTAATTTAACCTCGTTGTAGGTAAAATTTTTGAAGGTTTTTTTTCCAAGATGCAATCCTGGAGTATCTCACTAAAAAAAAATGTAAACGCCGTTCCACCATGGGTTATGAAGAATGGGTCCCGGGCAGACAATCTCATCATTTTCTATGGGGGAAAGGGCGTGCTTGCTGGATCGGGGGGGGCCCTAAAGACATAAATCTAGTTTTTTTCTAAAGCTTTTTGATACGGTGCCAAAAAAAAAGGGTTTGGTAAATAAAATGAGAATGTTTGGGACTGGGGGAAAATGTGGGGCAAGTGGGAAAGTAACGGGCTCACTGATAGAAAACAAAGGGTAGAAATTTAAACGGTACTTTTACTCAGACTGGATCGCTTTTTAACTATGGGGTACCACAAGGGAAATATTGGGCCCCATCCCCTTTAACATTTTCATTAATTAAACTTAAAACAGGAATTTCACAGTAGAAAAATCGATCTTTGCAGACGATACAAATCTCTCTAAAATAATCAACAAAAAAGAGGATAATATGTTATTAAAAAGTGATCTGGATACTTTGTAGGCCTCGGCAGGGGAAAAGGGGATGAGTTTAACCCCTGAAAATGCAAAAGGGTTTTGCACATGGGGAAGAAAATTTCCCTTACATGATTTCATGTTAAATGGAAAAACACTGGGTAAAAAATGACAAAGGGGGAAGGGCTTTGGGGAAACCTGGGGACATTTTAAACCCAAAATTTTAAAAACCCAGTGTCCCCCACAGCAGCCCAAAGCAAAAAAGGATCAAGGGGGGGGATTAAAAGGGGCATAGATGCAAAATGAAAGAAACTTATTCTCCCATTATACAAGCACTGTTAGACCACCATGGAATATTTTTTTGTCAGTTTTTGGGCACCATGCACAGGAAAAAACATTTTAGCGCTTTAAAAAGGTACAAAGGCGGCCAAAAAAAAATAATAAAAACGGGGGGATTACAGGACACGAAAGAATTTGGGAAGATTAGGTTTTTTTAGTTTAGAGAAAAGAAGGCCCTTTGGGGGGAAAAATAATAAATATGTTTTAAAAATACATCAAAGGTCAATATAGAG
>JAODAL010041829.1:0-35476 GCA_025379985.1 Phyllomedusa bahiana
ATTTTTGGGAAAAATCAACAAAGGTCTACAACTATAAACACCACACTGCACACAATACAGGGAGGGGGAGCTGCCCGTTTTTGTAAAGGACCTTTGGATGTCTTTTACAATTTTACCAACAGGTTGTCAGTGAAATTACACCAAATGGGGTAAAACTAAAGGGGGGAGGGGGCCACTGTTCCTGCCTGAATGGGAAAGAGGGACCATTGTGATGTCATTATGATGTATAATAGGGGCCTACAGCTATAATTAAAAAACATTGCCCTAAAAAAACAGGGTGAGGAAAAGAGTCACTGGCCCCCGCTCTGCTGAAAAACAGGACCTTTGTTATTTTCATCATGATGTCCCAAAAGGTCCTACAATAAATAAAAACCAAAAGGGGGTAAAAAACAGGGGGGATTTAAAAACAGCCAACATCCCTGCCGTTTCTTTCTAAAAAGGGCCTTTGTGATGTCTTTTGAATCACCAAAGGGGCCACAACTATAACTACACCACACTGCTCACAATACAGAGGGGGGGAGGAGCTGCCTGTTTCTGTACTGAACAGGACCTTTGAGATGTCTTTTACAACCACCAAGTTGTACAGTGATAATTAAACACAAACTGCTAAGACTACAAGAGGTAGAGTAGCCACTTCCCCTGCCTGAACTGTAATAAAGACCATTGTGATGTCATTTATTGAAAGTCCATAATTAGGTCCTAAAGCTTTTAATTAAAAAAACATTGAATAAAACTACAGATGATGATGAATAGTCACTGCCCCTGCATCTGATGTACATTCAGGACATTTGAGATGTCAACATGATGTCACAATAGTACCTACAACTAAAAATATAAACAACAAAGCATAACACTACAAGGATTAAGAACACCAACATCCCTGCCTGTGCTTTACTGACAGGACCTTTGTGATGTCATTTTGAAGTCACAAAGGTCCTACAACTATACACCACACTGCATCACAATACAGAGGAGGAGGAGCTGCCTGTTCTGTACTGACATGAACTTTGATATTTCTTTTTCAACTCAACACAGGTTGTACAGTGATAATTACACCAAACTGCATAAGACTAAGAGGAGTAGAGTAGCCACTGTTCCTGCCTGAACTGTAATAGTAGGACCATTGTGATGTCATTATGATCTCATAATAGGTCCTACTGCTATAATTTAAAAACATTGCATAAAACTACAGGGGATGAGGAAGAGTCACTGCCCCGGCCTCTGCTGTACATACAGGACCTTTGTGATGTCATCATGATGTCATAATAGGTCCTACAACTATAAATAAACAACAAACCATAACACTACAGATGATTAAGAACAGCCAACATCCCTGCCTGTGCTTTTCTGAAAGGACCTTTGTGATGTCATTTTGAAGTCACCAAAGGTCCTACAACTATACACCACACTGCATCACAATACAGAGGAGGAGGAGCTGCCTGTTCTGTACTGACAGGACCTTTGAGATGTCTTTTACAACTCACCACAGGTTGTACAGTGATAATTACACCAAACTGCATAAGACTACAGAGGAGGAATATTAGCCACTGTCCCTGCCTGAACTGTAATAGTAGGACCATTGTGATGTCATTATGATGTCATAATAGGTCCTACAGCTATAATTAAAAAAACATTGCATAAAACTACAGAGGATGAGGAAGAGTCACTGCCCCGGCCTCTGCTGTACATACAGGACCTTTGTGATGTCATCATGATGTCACAATAGGTCCTACAACTATAAATAAACAACAAAGCATAACACTACAGAGGATTAAGAACAGCCAACATCCCTGTCCTGTGCTTTACGACGGGACATTTGTGATGTTCATTTTGAGTCACCACAGTTCCTACAACTATACACCACACAGCGTCACAATACAGAGGAGGAGGAGCTGCCTGTTCTGTTCTGCCCGGACCTTTGATATGTCTTTTTACGAACTGCACCACAGGTTTGTACAGGTGATAATTTAAACAACCTGCATAAGACTACAGACAGGAGTAGAGAGCCACGGTCCCTGCTTGAACTGTAATAGTAGGGACTTTGTGATGTCATTATGTAGTCATAATAGGTCCTACAGCTATAATTAAAAAAACATTGCATAAAACTACAGAGGATGAGGAAGAGTCACTGCCCCTGCCATCAGGCTATAACATAACAGGACCGTTGTGATAGTCATCATGATGTCACAAATAGGCACCTACAACTATAAATAAAACAACAAATCATAACACTACATAGGATTAATAACAGCCAACATCCCTGCATAGTGCTTTAACTGCGAACATGACCTTTGTATGTCATTTTGAAGTCACCAAGTGTCCTACAGCGCTATAACTACACACACTGCTTCACGAATACAGAGGAGTGGAGAAGCTGCCCTGTTCTGGTACTGACAGGACCATTTAGATGTATATTTAGCACTCACGCAAAGGTATGAACAATGATAATTACCCCAAACTGCATAAGGACTACCAGAGGAGGAAGAGTAGCCGACTGGGTTCCTGCCAGAAACTGTAATTTGAACAATTGTGATGTCATTAATGATGGTCATAATAGGTCCTCAGCTATAAATAAAAAACTTTGCATAAAAATCTACAGGGATGATGAAGAGTCCACTGGCCCCTGCCTCTGCTGTACATACAGGACCTTGTTTGATGTCACCATGCTGTCACAATAGTCTAACAACTATAAATTTAAACAAAAAAGCATAACATACAGAGGATATAAGAATCAGGCCAAATCCCGTCCTGTGCTTTACTGACAGGACCTTTGTGTGATGTCATTTTGAAGTCACCAAAAGGACCTACAAATATACACCACACTGCATCACAATACAGAGGGAGGAGGAGTCTGCCTGTTCTGTACTGACGGACCTTTGAGATGTTCTTTTACAACTCACCACAGGTTGTACAGTGATATTACACCAAACTGCATAAGACTAATAGTAGGAAGAGTAGCCACATGTTCCATGCCTGAACTTGTAACAAGTAGGACCAATATGTGATGTCATTATGATGTCATGTCACCAAAGGTCCTACAGCTATAATAAAAAAACAATGCATAAAACAACAGGGGATGAGGAAGAGCCAACTGCCCCTGCCTCTGCTGTACATACAGGACCCTTGCGTGATGTCATCATGATGTCACGAATAGGTCCTACAACTATAAATTAACAACAAAGCAAACACTACAGAGATTAAAACAGCCAACATCCCTGCCTGTTTGCTTTAACTGACAGGACCTTTTGATGTCATTTTGATAGTCAACCAAAGTCCTACAACTATACACCACACTGCATCAAATACAGAAGGAGGAGCTGCCTGTTCTGTACTGACAGGACCTTTAGATGTCTATTTACAACTCACCCACTGGTGTAACAGCGATAATTACCCCAAACTGCATAAGACTACAGAGGATGTAGAGAAGCCACTGTCCCCTGCCTGAACTGTAATAGTAAGGACCATGTGGATGCATTATAATGTCATAATAAGGTCCTACAGCTATAATTAAAAAAACTTTGCATAAAACTACAGAGGAATGCAGGAAACACCAGAGCCCCTGGCCTCTGCTGTACATACAGGACCTTTGTGATGTCAACATGATGTCACAAAATAGTCCTACAACTATAAAACTAAACAACAAAAGGATAACACTACATGAGGATTAAACAGCCAACATCCCTGCCTTGTTGCTTTACTAACTGTCAGGGAAGGACCTTTGGTGATGTCAATATGAGTCCACCAAAGGTCCTACAACTATAAATACACCACACTGCATCATCAATACCGAGAGAGATAGCTGCCTGTTCTGTAACTGTACATACCGTTTGAATGTCATTTTACAACTCACCACAGGTTGGTACAGATGATAATTTAAACCAAAACTGCCTAAGACTACAGAGGAAGTATATATCCACTGTCCAGCCTGAACTGTAAAACTGATAGGACCATTGTGAAGTCATTATGATGTCATAATAGGTCCTACATCTATAATTAAAAACATTGCAGAAAACTACAGGATGAGGGAATATGTCACTGCCCCTGCCTCTGCTGTACATACAGGACCTGTGTGATGTCATCATTAGTCACAATAGGTCCCTACAAACTTATAAATACAACAACAAATGATAACAACTGAGCAGAGGATTTAACAACAGCCAACATCCCTGGCCAGTGCTTTACTAACAGGACCGATTGTGAGTGGGGGAGGAGTACCATTATGAATCACCAAATGTTCCTACAACTATAAAACCACACTGCGCAGTCACAATACAGAGGAGGGAGGAGCTGCCTTGTTTCTTTACGTGACAGGACCAGTTGAGATGTCTATTACAACTCACCACAGGTTTGACAGTGAGAAATAAACCAACAGCATCAGACTACAGAGGAGGTAGAGAAGTCCCCCCACCACGGACATCCCCTGCTTGAACTGTAAATAGTAGGACCAATGTGATGTCAATTATTGATAGTCAAATAGGTCCCTACAGCTATAATTAAAAAAACATTGCATAAAACTACAGAGGAAGAGGAACAGACACTGCCCTGCCTCGTGCTATACATACAGGACCTTTGTGATGTCATCATGGAGATGTCACAATAGGCGTCCTACAAACTAAATTAAACCAACAAAGCTTAACACTACCAAGTATACAACAGAACATCCAATCATCCCTGCCTGTGCATTACTGAAAATGACCTTGTGATGTCATTTGAAGTCACCAAGAGGTCCTACAACTATAAATACACCACACTGCATCACAATACAGAGGATGAGGAGATGCCTGTTCTGGACAGACAGGACCATTGAGATCTCTTTTACAACTCACCACAGGTTGTACAGTGATAATTACACCAAACTGCATAAGACTATAGAGGAGGAAGAGTAGCCACTGTTCCTGCCTGAACTGTAACAGTAGGACCATTGTGATGTCATTATGATGTCATAATAGGTCCTACAGCTATAATTAAAAAACATTGCATAAAACTACAGGGGATGAGGAAGATCACGCCCTGCCTGCTGCTGTACATACAGGAACCGTTTGTGATTTCCATCATGATGTCACCAATAGGTCCTACAACTATAAATTAACAACAAAGCATAACACTACAGGGGATTAAGAACAGCCAACAACCCTGCCTGTGCTTTAATGACAGGACCTTGTGTGATGTCCATATTTGAGAAAAGTCACCAAAGGTCCTACACATACACCACACTGCCTCACAATACCAGAGGAGGAGGAGCTGCCTTGTTCTGTACTGACACAGGAACCTTTAATATGTCCTTTTACACCTCACCACAGTTGTACAGTGATAATTACAACCAAATGCATAAGACATAGAGGAAGGAAGAGTAAGCTAACTCCTTCCTGCGTGAAACTGTAACAGTAGGACCATTGTGATGTCCATTATGAGATGTCATATATAGTCCTACAGCTATAATTTAAAAAACATGCATAAAACTACAGGGAATGAGGAAGAGTCACTGCCCCTGCCTCTCTGTACATACAGGGACACTTTGTGATGTCATTCATGATGTTCACAATATGTCCTACAACTATAAATAAAACAACAAAAGCATAACACTACGGAAGATTAAGAACAGCCAACATCCCTGCTGGCTTTACTGAAAGACCATTGTGATAGTCATTTTGAAGTCAGCCAAAGTCCTACAAATATAAATACACCACACTGCATCACAATACAGAGAAAAAAGTGAGAGCCGTCCTTGTTTCTTACCTGACAGGACCTTTGAGATGTCTTTTAAATCAACACACCACAGCATGTACAAGTGGATAATTACACCAAAACTGCCCTAAGACCACAGAGGAGGTAGTAGTAGCCCCACATCCCTGCCTGAACTGTTAAAAGTAGGACCAAGTGAATGTCATTAATGATGTCATAATCGGTCCTACAGCTATAATTAAAAAACAATGCATAAAACTACAGAGGGATCAGGAATGAAGGTCACTGCCCCTGCCCTCTGCTGCTTACATACAGGACCTTTGTGAATGTCAACAATGATGTCACAATAGGTCCTACAACTAAAAATAAAACAACAAAGGATAGCCAAACAGACAGAGGGATTAAGAACAGCCAACATCCCTGCCATGGTGCTTTACTAACAGGACCTTTGTGTATGTCATTTTGAAGTCACCAAAGTGTCCTACAGCAAAACTACACCACAAAGCATGCACAATACAGAGCAGGAGGAGCTTATGCCTGTTCAGTACTGACAGTTGACCTTTGAGATTGACTCCTTTCTTACACTCACCGCAGGTTGTACAGTGATAATTACACCAAACAGCAAAAGACAACAGAGCAGGACGAGTAGCCACTGATCCTGCCTGAACTGGTAATTGAGGACAATTGTGATGTAATTATTGATGTCATAAATAGGTCCTGACAGCTATAATTAAAAAACATTGGCATAAAACTACAGGGGATGAGGAAGAGTCACTGCACCTCCTCTTCTGCATCATTCATAATACTTTGTGATGGTGCATCAGTGATGTCACAATAGGTCCTACACCTATAAATTAACCAACAAGAGTCATGAACACTACTAGGTATTAAGAACAGACCAACATCCCTGCCTGTGCATTACTGACAGACCTTTGTGATGTCATTTTGAAGTCACCAAAGGTCCTACAACTATAACACCACACTGCATCACAATACAGAGGAGGAGGAGCTGCCTAGTTTCTGTACTGATCAGGACCTCTGCATGTCTTTTTACAACTCACCACAGTTGTACAGTCAGATAATTACAACCAAACTGCATAAACTATTAGAGTGAGGAAAGAGTAGCCACTGTTCCTGCTGAACTGTAACAGTAGGAACATTGTGATGTCATTATGAACTCCAAAAAAGGTCCTACAGCTATAATTAAAAAACATTGCATAAAACTATAGGGGACTTGAGGAAGATCACTGCCCTGCATCTTGCTTGTACATACCGGACCGTTGGTGATGTCATCTCATGATGTCAACAATAGGTCCTAACAACTATAAATTAAACAACAAAGCATACACTACAGAGGATTAAGAATCAGCCAACATCCCTAGCCTGTGCTTACTGACAGGACCTTTGTGATTTCATTTTGAAGACACCAAAGGTCCTACAACAACACCACACTGCATCACAATGACAGAGTAGGAGGAGACTGCCTGTTCTTTACTGACAGGACGCTTTGAGATGTCTTTTACAACTCCACCACGGTTGTTACATTGATAATTACACCAAACTGCATAGACTAAGAGGAGGAAGAGTAAGCCAGCTGTTCCTGGCTAACTGTTACAGTAGTACAATTGTTTTGTCAATTAGATGTCATAAAGAGGGGAGTCCATACAGCTATAATATAAAAAACATTGAGATGCATAAAAATACAGGGTATGATGAAGAGTAACTGCACCTGCCTCTGCTGTACATACAGGACCCTTTGTTGATGTCATCATGAATGTCACAATAGGTCCTACAACTAAATTTTAATAAACAACAAAGCATAACACTACAGAGGGATAAAGAACAGCCAACATCCCTGCCTGTGCTTACAGCGAAAGGACCTTTGTGATGTCATTTTGAAGTCAGCCAAAGGTCTACAACTATAATACACCACACTGCATCACAATACAGAGGAGAGGAAGCTGCCTGTTCTGTACTGACAGGTACCTTGAGATGTCTTATTACAAACTCACCACAGGTAGTAACAGTGTGAGATAAAATAACACCAAACGCATAAGGACTATAGAGAGAAGAGTAAGCCCACTGTTCCTGCCTGAACTGTTAACACGTAGGACCATTGTGATGGTCATATATGATTCATAATAGGTCACTACAGCATAATTAAAAAACATTGCATAAAACTCACAGGGATGAAGAAGAAGTACACTGCCCCTTGCCCTGCAGAACAAACAGGACCTTTGTGATGGTCATCAATATGTGTCACAATAGGTACCACAACTATAAATTAACAACAAAGCAAACACTACAGAGGATACTAAGAACAGTCAACAACTCCTGCCTGTAGCTTTACTGACACGGACCTTTGTGATGTCCAATTTTAAGTCCACCAAAAGAGTCCCTACAACTATACCCCACACAGCATCACAATACAGAGGAAGAGAGGATCTGCCTTCTGTTACTGACAGGACCATTGAGATGTCAATAACAACACACCACATGTTGTCCACTGATAATTACACCAAACTTCATAAGACTATAGAGGAGGAAGAGTATCAACTCTTACTGCCAGAAACTGTTACAAGTAGGACCATAGTGATTGGCATTATGATGTCACATAATAGAATCCTATGACAGCTATAATTTAAAAACTTTGCATAAAAACTAACAGGGGATGAGGAAAAGAGTTCCACTGCCCTGCCGCTGCTGTACACACAGTACCTTGTGATGTCATCATGATGTCACAATAGGTCCAACAACTATAAATAAACAACAAAGCATAACACTACACAGGATTAAGAACAGCCAAGCATTCCCTGCCTGTGCTTTAGCTAACAGACCTTTTTGATGTCTTTTGAAGTCACCAAGGTCCCTACAACTAAAATACAACAACACTTGCATCACAATCAGAGTGAGGGAAGCAGCCTCTGTTATCATGTACTGACAGGACCTTTGAGATGTCTTTTACAACTCACCACAGGTTGTACAGTGATAATTACACCAAACTGCATAAGACTACAGAGGAGGAAGAGTAGCCACTGTCCCTGCCTGAACTGTAATAGTAGGACCTATTATGACATCATAATGACATCACAATGGTCCTACTATTACAGTTCAGGCAGTAATGAGTTGCTGACTCTTCCTCCTCTATAGTCTTATGCGAGTTTGGTGTAATTATCACAGTACACACCTGTGGTGACAGTTATGTAAAAGACATCTCAAAGGTCCTGTCAGTACAGAACAGTGCAAGCTCCTCCTCCTCTGTAATTTGTGATGCCAATGTGGTGTAAACATATGTTGTAGGACCTTTGGTGACATCAAAATGACATCACAAAGGTCCCTGTCAGTAAAGCACTGGCAGGGTTGTTGCTGTTTCTTAATCCTCTGTAGTGTTATCTTATTGTTGTTAAATTATAGTTGTAAAGTGACCTATTTATGACATCATGATGACATTACAAAGGACCTGTCGAGTACAGCAGAGCAGGGGCAGTGACTCTTCCTCATCCCCAGTAAGTTTTATGCAATGTTTTTTAATAATAGCTGTAGGACCTATTATGACATTCATAATGACATCGACAATGGTCGCTACTTGTTACATGTTCACGGCAGGAACATGGCTACTCTTCCTCACACTATAGTCTTATGCCAGTTTGTGTGTAATTTTTATCACTGTACAACCTGTGGTGAGTTGTAAAGACATCTTCAAAAGGTCCTGACCAATACAGCACAGGCAGCTCCTCCTCCTCTGAATTGGTGATGCAGTGTGGTGTAGTTATAGTTGTAGGAACGCCTTTGGGTGACTTCAAATGACATCAACAAACGGTCCTTTCAGAAAAGCACAGTCAGGGATGTTGGCTGTTCTTTATCCTCTGTAAGTGGTATTCTTTGTTGGTTTATTTATAGTTGTAGGACCTATTGTGACATCATGAATGACATCACAAAGGTCCCAGTATGTACACGCAGGAGTCAGGGTGCAGTGACTCTTCCTCATCCCCTGTAGTTTTATGCAATGTTTTTTAATTATAGCTGTAGGACCTATTAAGACATCTAATGAACAACACAATTGTCCTACTGTTTACAGGTTCATTCAGCAACAGTCTCTACTCTTCCTCCTCTATACTCATATGCAAGTTTGGGTGTAATAACACTGTACAAACCTGTGGTGAGTGTAAAAGACATCTCAAAAAGGTCCTTTCATACAGAAAGCACTCCACCCCTCTGTATTGTGATGCAGTGTGGTGTATAGTTGTCTATGACCTTTGTTGACTTTCAAATGACATCACAAAGTCCTGTCATTAAAGCACAGCAGGGATTGTTGGCTGTTCTTAAGTCCTCTGTAGTGTTATGCTTTGTTTTAATAATTTATATGTTGTTAAGGACATTATTGACATCATGAATGACATCACAAATGGACCTGGTATGTACAGCAGATGCAGGGCAGTGAGCTCTTCCGTCATCCCCATAGTATTTTATGCAAATGTAATTTTAATTATACAGTAGGACCTATTATGGAATCAAATTGAATCACAAAAGGGTCCTAGACAGTTACAGTTCAGGCAGGACAGTGGCTACTCTTTCCTCCTCGTATATCTTAGGCAGTATTGTGTGTGTAATTATCCACTGTACAACCTTTGGTGAGTTGTAAAAAGACAATCATCAGTAGGTCCTGTCAGTAACAGAAACAGGCAGCTCCTCCTCCCTCTGTATTGTGATGCAGTGGTGGATGTTAGATATTTTGTATGGACCTATTCGGTGACTTCAAAATGGACATCTACAAAGGTCCTGTCAGTAAAAGCAACAGGCAGGGATGTTGGCTGTTCTTAATCTCTGTAGTTGTTTATGCTTTGTTGTTAATTTATAGTATGTAGGACCTATTTGTGACATAATGATGACATCACAAAGGTCCAGTATGTACAAGCGAGGAAAATGTAGCAGTGAACTCTTCCTCATCCCCTGTAGTTATATATTGCAATGTTTTATAATTATAGCTGTCTAGACCTATTATGACATCATAATTACATCAAATTGTCCTCGGCAATTTACATCAGTAGACAGGAACATTGGCTACTCTTCCACCTCTGTAGTCTTATGCAGTTTGGTGTAATTATCACTGTAGCAAACTCTTGGTGAGTAGTAAAAGACATCTCAAAGGTGCCTGTCCAGTAACAGAACAAGGCACATCTCCTCCTGGCTCTACGTAGTTGGATATGATGCAGTGATTGTGTGTAAAAAGTCTGAGTAGGACCTTTGGTGACTTCAAAAAGACTCACACAAAAAAAAGGACCTGTTAGTAAAGCACATGGCAGGGATGTTGCTGTTCTTAATCCTCTGTACTGTTATCCTTTGTTGTTTATTTAATTGAAGACTATATGTGTGGACATCAAGAGTGACAACACTCACAAAGGTCCTGTATGAGATACAGCATATGCGTGGGCAGTGACTCCTTCGGCTGATCCTCTGTATTTTATGCAATGTTTTTTTTAATTATAGACTGTCAGACCTATTAAGTACATCAAAATGACATCACAATGGTCCTACTTTACAGTTCAGTCAGGTACATAGCGTCTACTCTACCTCCCTCTTTGTCTTAGGCAGTTTGGTGTTAATACCACTGTACTACCTTAGTATGTTTTTTGGTAAAGAAGCACATCCTCAAAGGTCCTGTCAGTAACAGAACAGGCACTCCTCCTCCTCTGTATTGTGTTGCAGTGTGGTGTAATTATAGTTTATAGGACCTATATGTGGTGACTTTCAAATGACATCACAAAGGTCCATTACAGTAAGGCACAGGCTAGGGATGATTAGCTTGTTCTTAATCCTCGTCGTGTTATGTTGGTTTGTTTTATTTATCGTTTTGTAGGGACCTATGTGAACATCAAGATACATCACAAGAGGTCCTGTATGTACAGCAGAGCAGGGTGGCATGCTCTTTCCTCACCCCTGTAGTTTTTAGTGCAATGTTTGTTTAAAATTTATTAGCGTAAGGACCTATATATGACATCATAATGACATCACAATGGACCCTAACATGAATACAGTTCAGGCAGGAAGGATTGAGCTACTCTTCACCTCCTATAGTCTTATGCAGTTTGGTGGAATTATCACTGTATACAAACCTGTGGTGAGTTTGTAAAAGGACATCGTCAAAGGTCATGTCATACAGAACCAGGACTCCTCCTCCTCTGTATTGTGATGCAGTGTGTGTGTAATAGTTTGTAGGGACCCTTTGGTGACTTCAAAATGACATCCACAAAGGTGCCTGTCATAAAGCACAGGTCAGGGTTTTGGCTGTTCTTAATCCTCTGTAGTGTTATGCTTTGTTGTATAAATAGTTATAGTTGTAGGACCACATTGTGACAGTCATGATGACATCACAAAGGTCCTGTAATGTACATCATAGGCCGTTGGTCAGTGACCTCTATCCTCATCCGCTGTATTTTTATATGCAATGTTTTTTTAATTATAGGCTGTTAGTACGCTATTATGACATCATAATGGACAACACAAAGGGTTCCAACTGTTACAGTTCATGGATGCAGGAACAGTGGCTACTCTTCCTCCTCTATAGTACTTATGCATTTTTGTGGTAATTAAACACTGACAACCTGTGGTGAGCTTTTGTAATAGATGATCTCAAAGGACTGTCAGTAACATAACATGCAAGCTCCTCCCACCTCAGTATTGTTAATGCATTGTGGTGTATTTTATAGTTGTAGACCTTTGGTGACTTTCAGCAAATGACATCACAAGAGTCCTTTTCAGTAAAAGCACAGAGTACAGGAGGATGTTGGCTGTTTCTTGAACATCCACTGTAGTGTGTTAATGCTTTTGTTAGTTTATGTTATATTGTTATGGACCTATTGTGACCACATGATGACATCACAAAGGTCCTGTATGATATATCAAAAGGCAGTGGCAGTGTGACTCATCCGCTCATCCTCTGAATTTTTTATGCAATGTTTTTTAATTATAGCTGTAGGACCTATTTGACATCAATAATGACATCAGAAAAAATGGTCCTACACTATTACAGTACAAGCGGGACGTGGCTACTCTACCTTCCTCTGAAGTCTTACAGTTGGTTTAATTATCACTGTACAACCTGTGGTGGGTTGTACAAACCATCCTCAAAGTCCTGTTCAGTACAGTGAACAGGCAGCGTCCTCCTCCTCTGTATTGTGATTCATGTGGTTTATAGTTGTAGGACTTTGGTGACTTCAAAATACATCACAAAGGTCCTGTTAGAAAAGCACAGGCGTGGATTGTTGGCTGTTGTTAATCCTCTGTAAGTTATTATCCTTTGGTTGTTTTATTTATTATGTTGTAGGACCTATTTGTGACATCATGATACATCACAAAGGCTGTAAATTACAGCATAGGTCAGGGGCAGTGACTCTTCCCTCATCCTATGTAGTTTATGCAATGTTTTATTAATTATAGCTGTATGGACTTCCTAGTTAATGACATCATAATGACATCACAATGGTCCTACAATTACAGTTCAGGCAGTGACAGTGGCTACTCTAATCCTCCTCTTAGTAGTCCCTAGGCAGTTTGGTGAGTAATTATCACTGTACAAGACCTGTGTGAGTTTTAAAAGACATTCTCAAAGGTCATGTCAGTACAGAAGCAGGCACTCCTCCTCCTCTGTATTGTGATGGTCAGTGTGGATGTTTATAAGTTGTAGGACCTTTTGGTGACTTCAAAATGACATCACAAAAGTCCCCCTGTTATGTAAAAGCACAGGCAGGGATGTGGCTGTTAATCTTAATCACTTTGTTAGGTGTTTACCTTTTTGTTGTTTTATTTATAGTTTGAGGACTCTTTTGTGAACATCATGATGAACATAACAAAGGTCTGTTATGTAAACAGCAGAGCAGGGGGCATGAGCTCTTCCTCATCCTCTGTAGTTTTATGCTAGTTTGTTTAATTAGAGCTGTATGACCTATTATTACATCATAATTAAATCACAATTGTCCTAATATTACAGACAGGCAGGGACAGATGGCTACTCTACCTCCTCTAGTAGGTCATATGCAGATTGGTGTAATTATCACTGGTAACAACCTGTGGTGAGTTGTAAAGAGAACATCTCAAAGGTCTGTCAGTACAGAACAGGCACTCCTACTACTGTATTGTGATGCAAGTGTAGGTGTATAGTTTGTAGGACCTTTTGGTGACTCCAAAATGACATCACAAAGGTCCCTGTCAGATAAAGCACGAGCAGGAGTTGTGCTGGATTCTATATCCTCTGTAAGATGCGTATAATGCTTTGTTGTTAATTTATATTTGTAGGACCAAATTAGAGACATCATGTATGACATCACAAAGGTCCTGTAAAGTACAGCCTGAGGGCAGAGTGACAGTGTAGGTGCTCTTCCACATCCCCTGTAGTTTTTATTCAAATGTTTGTTTAATTATAGCTTGTATGACGAATTATGACATCATAATGACACTCACAATGGATCCTACCTGTTACAGGTTCAGGCAGGAACCGTGGCTACTCTTGCGTCTACCTCTATATTCTAATAGCAGTTTGGTGATTATCCACTGTACAACCTTTGGTTTAGTTGTAAAAGACATCTCAAAGGACCTTTCATGAACAGAGACTAGGGCTAGCACCTCCTCCTCGTATTGTGATGACATTGAGGTGATATAGTTGTAGTAACCTTTGGTGAACAACAAAATGACATCACAAAGTGTCCTGTCATAAAAGACCCAGACAGGGATGTATGGCTGTTACATAATCCTCTGTATGTTTTATGCATTATTGGTTAAATTTATAGTTGTAGTACCTATTGTGTACATCAAAGAATGACATCTACAAAGGTCCTGTATGGTACAGCAGAGGCAGGGGCAGTGACTTCGGGGGGGTCTTGCCTCATCCCCTGGTAGTATTTTAGTGCAATGTTTTTTAATTATAGGCTGTAAGGACCAATTTATGAACATCATAATGACATCACAATAGGTCCTCCAATACAAGTCAGATGCAGGAACAGTGGCATACGCTCTTCCTCCTCTGAAAGTCTTTATGCAGTTTGGTGTAATATCATGTACAACCTTTGTGAGTTTGAAAATACGATCCTCAAGGTCTGCTGTCAAGTACAGAACAAGGCAGCTCCTCCTCCACTGTATTGTTGATGCAGTGGGTGTAGTTATAGCTGTAGGACGTGGTTGAACTTGTCAAAATGACATCACAAAGGGTCCGATGTCCAGTATAGCACATGCAGGGAATGTTGGCTGTTTCTTAATCCACAGAGTAGGTTAAGCTATTGTTGTTTTATTTATAGTTGTAGACCAATTGTGACATCAAGATACCAATCACAAAAGGTCCTGTATGTTAATAGCAAGAGGCAGGGGCAGAAGAGACCTTCCTCATCCTCTGTAAGTTTTATTGCAATGTTTTTTAATTATAGCTGTAGGAAACCTAGTTTATGACATCATAATGACATCACAAAGGTCGCTACAATTACAGTTTCAAGCGATGGGACCGTGGCTACTCTACCTCCCTGAAGTCCTTTATTAGTTTGGTTTAAAATTATCACTGTACAAACCTGTGGGTGAGTTGTTAAAAGACATCACAAAGGTCCTGTCAGTAAAAATAAAATACAAAACAAGGCAGCTCCTCCTCCTCTTATTGTGATGCAGTGTTGGTGTATAGTTGTAGGACCCATTGGGAGTACTTCAAAAGGACATCGACAAAATGCCTGTCGAGTAAAAGCACAGGCAGGGATGAGATGTTGGCATTTCTTAAATCCTGTGTAGTTATTTATGCTTTGTATGTTAATTTTATAGTTGTAGACCTATTGTGACTTCATGATGAGACGATCACAAGGTCCTGTATGTACAGGCAGAGGCAGGGGCCGTTGACTGGTTTCCCTCATCCTCTGGAGTTTTATGCCATGTTTTTTTAAATTATACCGCTGTAAAGCACCTAAATTATGAACAACATAATTACATCACAATGTCCTACTATTTACAGTTTCAGCAGGACAGTGCTACTCTACCTACCTCTGTAGTCTTAGGCATTTGGTGTAAATTTATCACTGTAACAACCTGATGGTGAAGGTTGTAAAAGTAACATCTCAAGAGGTCCTGTCAGTACAGAGACAGGCATCTCCTCCTCCTCAGTATTGTGATGGCAGTGTGGTGTATAGTTGTAAGGGACCATTGGCGTGACTTCAAAATGACAATCACAGGTCCTGTTTATAAACACAGGCAGGGAAGTTGGCTGTTGTTAATCCTCTAGTAGTGTTATCCTTTGTTGTTTAATATTTTATATTTGTAGGACCTATTATGACATAATGATGACATCACAAAAAGGTCCCTGTATGTACAGCATAGGCAGTGGGCAGTGACTCTTCCTCATCCTCTTTAGTGTTTTAATTCAATGTTTTTTAAGTTATAAAAGCTGTAGGAACCTAATATGAACATCATATATGACATCACAATGGCCCAACTATTACAAATTCAAGGCAGAGGAACAGGTGTCTACCTACCTCCACTAAGTCTTGAGGCCTGTTTGTGTTGTAATTATCACTGTACAGGACTGTGGAGGAGCATTGTAAAAACACTCAAAGAGTCTGTCAGTACAGAACAGGCAGCTCCTCATCCTCTGTATTGTGATGAGTGTGGTGTATTTGATAGTTGAAGACCTATGGTGTCTTCAAAATGACATCACAAAGTCCTTTCTGTAAAGCTCAAGGCAGGGATGTTGGCTGTTCTTGTAATCCCTGTAGTTTAATGCCTTTTGTTGTTTATTTATAGTTGTAGGACCTATTGTGACATCTGATGACATCACAAAGTCCTGATGTATAGGGGGCAGAGGCAGGGCAGGACTCTTCCTCATGCCTCTGTAAGTTTTATTGCAATTTTTTGTTAATTATAGCTGTAGGACCATTATGACCATCATAATGACATCACAATGGTCCTACTATTACAGTTCAGGCAGGGACCGTGGCTACTCTTCCTCCTCTGTAGTCTTATGCAGTTTGGTGTAATTATCACTGTACAACCTGTGGTGAGTTGTAAAAGACATCTCAAAGGTCCTGGTCAGTACAGAACAGGGCAGCTCCTCCTCCTCTGTATTGTGATGCGTGAGGTGTATAGTTGAGGACTAAGTGATTACTGTCAAATTACAACAACAAAGGTCCATATATATCTGTTCAGTAAAGGCACAGGCAGGGATGTTGGCTGTTCTTAATCCTACTGTAGTGATATGCTTGTTGTTAATTTATAGTTGTAGGACCCTATTGTGACATCATGATGACATCACAAAGGGTCTGTATGTACAAGCAGAGGCAGGTGGCAGTGACTGTTTCCTCTCATCCTCTGAAGTTTTCTGCAATGTTTTTTTAATTATAGCTGTATGACCTATTATGACATCATAATGGCATCACAATGGTCCTACTATTACAGGTTCAGGCAGGGACGAGGTGGCCTACTCTACCACCTCCTCTGTATGTCTTAGGCAGTTTGGTGTAATTATCGAGCATGTACAACCTGTGGAGAGTAGTAAAAGACATCTCAAAGGTCCTGTTTATAACAGAAACAGGGCAGCTCCTGAATCATCTCTCTGGATTGTGATTGCAGTGTGTGTAGTTATAGTTGTAGGACCTTAGGTTAAACTTCAAAAAGACAATCACAAAGGTCCTGTCATTAAAGCTCAGGGTGGGATGTTGGATGTTCTTAATCTCTGTAGTGTTAATCCTTTTTCTTGTTTATTTATAGTTTGTAGACCTTTTGTGACATATCATGATGATATCAACAAAGGGTCCTGTATGTACAGCAGGAAGGCAGGGGCATGATCCTTCCCGACCTCTGTAGTATATTATGCAATGTTTTTTAATTATAGCTGTAAATGAACTACATTCTCATGACAATCATAATGAACAACACAAATGGTCCTTAACAAAACTACCAATTACAAGTTCATGCAGGGACAGTGGCTACTCAACACATCCTCTGTAGTCTTGAGTCAGTTTGGTGTAATTATCACTGTAACTACCTGTGGTGAGTTGTAAAAGACTTCTCAGAAGGTCCTCGTTAGTAACAGGAACCGGCAAGCTCCTCCTCCTGTATTGTGATGCATGTTGGTGTAGTTATAGCTGTAGGACCTTTGGTGACTTCAAAATGACATCACAAAGGTCTTGTTAGTAAAGCCACAGGCAGGATGTTGGCTGTTCTTAATCCAATCTGAAGTTTTATCCATTGTTGTTTATTAATAGTATTTGTAGGACCTTTTGTGCGCACATCATGATGACATCAAGACAAAAGGTCCTGTATGTACAGCAGAGCGAGGGGCAGTGACTCTTCCTCATCCTCTGTATTTTTATGCAAGTTATTTAAAATAAAGCTGTAGGAACCTATTAATGACAACATTAATTGACATCACAATGGACCCTACTATTACGGAGTTCAGGCAGGGACAATGGAGCTACTCTACCGTCCTTTTAGTCTTAGGCATTGTTGGTTGGTAAATATCACGTCCAAACTTGTGGTGATTTGTAAAAGACATCTCAAAGGTCCTTTCAGTACAGAACACGCAGCCTGCCCCTCCTCGTGTGTATTGTTGAATCCATGTGGTGTATAGTTGGGTAGGACCTTTGAATGACTTCAAAATGAAATCACAACAAGGTCCTTGTCAGTAAAGCACAGGCAAAGGATGTTTCTGTTCTTAATCCTCTGAAGTGATATGTGGTTTGTTGTTTATTTATAGTTGTAGGACCTATTGTGACATCATGATGACAACAAAAAGGTCCTGTATGTACAGTCAGAAAGCCAGGGCTGACTCTTCCCTATCCCCTGTAGTTTTAAAGCAAAGTGTTTTTATAATATAAGCTGAAGGACCTATTATGACATCCATAATGACATCAACAATGGTCCTACTTGTTACAGTTTCAGGCAGGAACAGATGGCTACTCTTCCTCCTCTATATTCTTAACATTTGGAGTAATTATAACTGTTACAAAAGACCTGTGGTGAGGTGTAAAAGACATCTCAAAGGTCCATGTCATTACAGAACAGGCAGCTCCTCCTCTGTAAATGATTGATGCAGTGGGTGGTAGTTATGCTGTAGGACCTTGGGTGACTTCAAAATGACATCACATAGGTCATGTCTGATAAGCACATTCATGTATGTTGGCTGTTCATAATCCTCTGTAGTGTTATGCTTTGTTGGTTATTTAGTAGTTGTTATGGACCTATTGTGACATCATGATGACATCACAAAGTTCCTGTATGTACAGCATAGTCCAGGCAAGTGACTCTTCCCTCATCCCCTGTAGTTTTTAAGCAATGTTTTTAAAATTATAGCTGAAGGACCTATTATGACATCATAATTACCATCACAATGACACTACTGGTTATACAGTCAGGCAGGAAACAAGTGGCTACTCCTTCCTCCTCTATAGTCCTTATGCAGTTTGGAGTAATTATCACTGTACAACCTGTGTGAGGAGTAAAAAGACATCTCAAAGGTCCTGGACAGTACAGAACAGTCAGCCTCCTCCTCTGTATTGGTGATGCAGTGTGGTGTATGTTATAGCTGTAGTACCTTTGGTGACTTTCAAAAATGGGTACATCATAAAGGTCATGTCAGATAAAGCACATGCAGGGATGATTGGCTGTTCTTAATCCTCTGTAGTGTTAAGCTTTGTTGTTTATGATAGTTGTAGGACCTAATTGTGACATCATGATGACATTACAAAGGTCTGTAGTACAGGCAGAGCCAGGCCCAAAAAAAAGAAAAATTTTGTGTGTGACTCTTCCTCATCCCCTGTAGTTTTAAGCAATGTTTTTTAATTATAGCTGAAGGACCTATTATGACATCATAATGACATCACAATGGTCCTACTGTTACAGTTCAGGCAGGAACAGTGGCTACTCTTCCTCCTCTATAGTCTTATGCAGTTTGGAGTAATTATCACTGTACAACCTGTGTAGGGTGTAAAAGACTTCTCAAAGGTCCTGTCAGTACCGAACAGGCCAGCTAGCCTCCTCTGTATTGTGATGCATTGTGGTGTCATAGGTTGTAGGACCTTTGGTGACTGTCACAATGACATGCACAAAGGTCATGACGTAAAGCTCATGCAGGGATGTTGGCTGTTCTTAATCCTCTGTAGTTTATGCTTTGTTGTTTATTTTATAGTTGTATGAGCCTATTGTGACGATCAAGATGACATCACAAAGGTCCAGATATGTATATGCAGAGGCAGCGGCAGTGACTCATCCACCTCCTCTCACTGTAGTTTTATGCAATGTTTTTTTAATTATACTGTAGACCTATTATGACATCATAATGACATCACAATGGTCCATCTTATTACAGTTCAGGCAGACCGTGCTCTCTACCTCCTCTGTAGGTCTTATGCAGTTTTGGTAGTAATTAACACTGGTAACAATCCTTTGTGAGTTGTAGAAAAGAACTATCTATCAAAGTGTCCTTTCAGTACAGAACAGGTCAGCTCTCCCTCCTCCTCTGTAATGTGATGGCAGTGTGGTCTGTAGTTTATAGGCTGTAGACCTTTTGGTGACTTCAAAAATGACATCACAAAGGGTCATGGTCAGTAAAGCACATGCAGGGCATGGTATGGTGCATAACTTATACTTAATCCTCGAGTGTTATGCATTTGTTGTTTATATTACAGACATTGTAATGACCTAATGTGACATCATGATGACAATCAACAAAGGTCCTGTATGCATAGCATAGGCAGGGTGCAGTGACTCGTTCCTCATCCTCCCTGTAGTTTTTATGCAATGTTTTTTTATAATTAAAGCGTGTAGGACCCTATAATGACATCAAAATAACATCACAATAGGTCCTACTATTACAGTTCAGGCAGGGACCGTGGCTACTCTTCCTCCTCTGTAGTCTTATAGCAGTAGGGAGAAATGTATCGACTGTACAAACCTGTGGTGAGGTTGTAAAAACCATCTCAAAGGTCCAGTCAGTACCATAACAGGCAGCTCCTCCTCCTCTTATTGTGATGCCAGTGTGGTGTATAGTTGTAGGGACCTTTTTGGTGAATTCAAAAATGACATCCCAAAGGTCCTGTCAGTAAAGCACAGGCAGGGATGTTGGCTGTTCTTAATCCTCTGTAGTTTATCTTTGTGGATGTTAATTATAAAGTTTAGGACCTATTGAGACATTATGATGACATCACCGAAGAGTCCTGATAATGTACAGCATGATGCAGGGGTCGAGTGACTTTCCTCATCCTCTGAAGTTATAAATGATCAATGTATTTTTTAATTATAGCTGTATGTCCTAGTATGACATCATTATGTCATCACAATGGTCCTACCTATTACAGTTCAGGCAGGTGACAGTGGCACCTACCTCATCTTTAGTCTAAGGCAGTTTGTTGTTATATCACTTAAATGTACAACCTGTGGGCCGAGTTGTAAAAGACATCTCCAAGGTCCTGTCAGTACAGAACAGCAGCTTCCTTCTCTCCGTCTGTAAATGCGTGATTGCAGTTGTAGGTGTATAGCTGAGTAGTACCTTTGGTGAACTTCAAAATTGACAGTCACCAAAGGGTCCTGTTCAGTAAAGCACAGGCATGGATGTTGGCTGTATCTTAATCTCCTGTAGTGTTATATGCATTTGTGTGTGTACAAATTTATAGTCTTGTAGACCTATTGTTGACATCATGATGACATCGACAAAGGTCCCTGAATGTACAGCAGAGGCAGTTGTCAGTGACTCTTCCACATCCTCCTTGTAGTTTTATTCAATGTATTTATTATGTATAGCTGTAGACATATTATGACACATAGATGACAAGTGCACAAAGGTCCCTACTATTACAGTTCAGGCAGGGCCATTGGGCTACTCTACCTCCTCTGTAGTCTATATTCCTTATGGAGTAATAATCACAGTACAACCTGTGTGAAGTTGTAAAAGACATCTTAAAGGAGCCCTGTCTGTACAGAACAGGCAGCTCCTCCTCCTCTGTATTGTGTTGATGCAGTGTGTTATTTATAGTGTTGTGTAAAAGGTGACATTTTAGTGACTTCAAAATGACATAAACAAAGGTCCTTTCATTAAAGCACAAGGTAACGAGGGGATGTTGCTGTTTCTTAACCTCTGCGTACATTGTAATTGCTTTTGTTGTTTTATTATAGTTGAATGACCTATTTGTACATCAATAGTGACTCAACAAAGTCCTGTAAAATGTACAGCAGAGGCAGGGGCATTGACTCTTCCTCATCCCCTGTAGTTTTATGACAATGTTTTATTAATTATACTGTAGGCCTATATGAACAACATAATGACATCACAATGGTCCTAACTGTTACAGTTCAAGGCAGGAACAGTGGCTACTCTTCCTCCTCTATAGTCCTTATGCATTAATGTGTAATTATCACTGTACAACATGTGGTGAGTTGTAAAAGACATCTCAAAGGTCCTGTCAGTACAGAACAGGCAGCTCCTCCTCTGTATAGTGATGCAGTGTGGTGTATAGTTGTAGGACCTTTGGTGACTAAAAAATCACATCACAAAGGACCTGTCAGTAAAGCACCAGGCAGGGATGTTTGGCTGTTCTATAATCCTCAGTAGTGTTATGCTTTTTGATAATTTATAGTTGTATGGACCTAATTTGTGACATCATGATGAACATCACAAAGTTCCTGTATTGACAGCAGTAGGCCAGGTGGCAGGTGACTCTTCCTCATCCCCTATATTTTTATGCGATGTTATTTAATTATACTGTAGGACCTATTATAACATCATAAATGTACATCCACAATAGCACCTCAATTATACAGTTCAAGCAGGACATGGCTACTCTTCCTCCTCTGTAGTCTTATGCAGTTTGGTGAATTATCAGTCTGGTACAACCTAAAGGTGAGGTTGTAAAATACATCCAAAGGTACTGTCATTAACATAACAGCAGCTCCTCCTCTTCTGTATATGTGATGCAGCTTTGGTGTAGTAATAGCTGTAGGACCTTTGGTGACTTCAAAATGACATCACAAAGGTCATGTCGTAAGCACATGCAGGATGTTGCTGTTTCTTAATCCTCTTGTATTGTTATGCTTTGTTTGTTTATGTTAAAGTTGTAGGACCTATTGTTGACATCATTATGACATCACAAAGGTTCCTGTATTATAAGCATAGTCAGGGGCAGTGACTCATCCTCATCCACTGTTACTTTTTATGCACATGTTTTTTAATTTATAACAGAGACGACCTATATATGACATCATAATAACACACAATGTTCCTACTATTATACAGTTCAGTCAGGACCGGGCTACTCTGCCTCCTCATGTAGTCCTTTTATGCATGTTTGGGTAATTATAATCACTGTACAACCTGTGGTGAGTTGTAAAAGACATCTCAAAGGACCTGTCAGTACAGAACAGGCAGCTCCTCCTCCTCTGTATTGTGATGCAGTGTGTTGTATATATAGTTTGTAGGACCTTTGTGACCTTCAAAATTGACATCACAAATGTCCTATATTCAAGGAAAGCACAGGCAGGGATGTTGGCTGTTCTTAAACCTCAGAGTGTTATTCTTTGTTGTTTATTTATAGTATGTAGGGTCAGACCTATGTACAGTCATGATGACATCACAAAGGTCCTGTGGTGTACAGCAGAGTGGCAGGGGCATGACTCTTCCTCATCCCCAGTAGTTTTTTAATGCAATGTTATTTAATTATATGGCTTGTAGACCTATTATGACATCATAAAGACATCACAAATGTGTCCTAAAAATCATGTTACAGTTCAGTCAGGAATATTTGCTACTCTTCCGTCCTGCTATATCTTAATGCAGTTTTGGTGTAATTATCACCTGTAACAACCTGTGGTGGAGTTGTAAAAGACATCTCAAAGGTCCTGTCAGTACAGAACAGTCCGCTCCTCCCTCCTCTTATTGTGATTGCAGTGTGGTTTATAGATTGTAGGACTTTGGTGACTTCCAAAAATGACATCACAAAGAGGTCCGTCAATTAAAGCACCGGCTGGTTTGTTGGCTGTTCTTAAATCCTCTGTATGTTATGCTTTGTTGTAATTTATTTTAAGGAACCATATTGTGAGTGACATTCAGATGACAATCACAAATGTCCTTTAATGTACAGCAGAGGCAGGGGGCAGTGAAACTCTTCCCTCAATCCCCTGTAGTATTATGCAATGTTTTTAAATTAATAGCTGTATGACCTATTATGAAATCATAATGACATCACAATGAGGTCCTTGACTGATACATTCATCAGGAACAGTGGCTACTCTTCCCTCTATAGATCTTAATGCAGTTTGGTGTAATTATCACTGTACAACCTGTGGTGATTATGTGTACAAAAGATACATCTCAAAGGTCCTGTCATGTACAGAACAGGCAAGCTCCTCCTCCTCTGTATTGTGATGCAGTGTGGTGTATTTATAGTTGTAGGACATTTGGTGACTTCAAAATGACATCACAAAGGTCCTTTCAGTAAAGCACAGGCAGGGATGTTTTGGCTGTTCTTTATCCCTGTAAGTTTTATGCTTTTTGTTTATTTATAGGTTGTATGGACCGGTAGTTGTTGACATCATGATTGACATCACAACGGTCCTGTATGTACAGCAATAGTGCAGGTCAGTGGACTACTTCCTCATCCCCTGTAAGTTTTTTAAAGTCAATTTTTTTAATTATAGCTGTGGGACCTATTATGACATCTAATGACATCGGTGACAATTGTCCTACTGTTCACGAGTTATCAGGCAGGAACCTTGAGCGTAACTCTTCCTCCTCTATAGTCTTATGCAGTTTGGTGTAATTATCCTGCTACAACCTGTGTGAGAGTTGTAAAATACATCTCAAAGGTCCTGTCAGTGACAGAACAAGCAAGCTCCCTCCTCCTCTGTATTGTGTGAATGCAGTGAGGTGTAAAGTTGTAGGACCTTTGGTGACTTCAAAATGACATCACAAAGGTCCTGTCAGTAAAGCACAGGCAGGGATTTTGTCTGTTCTTAATCCTCTGTAGTTTTATGCTTTGTTTAGTTAATTTATAGTTGTAGACCTATTGTGACATCAATGGTAATGACATAACAAAGGTCCATGATGTACAGCAGATGCAGGGGCATGACTCTCCTATCCCCTATTTTTTTGAATGCAATGTTTTTTAATAAAGCGCTAGGACCTAATATGACATCATAATGACATCAACAATGGACGCTACAGTTACAAGTCTCAGGCGCAGGAACAGTTGCTACTCTTCCCTCCTGCTTCCTCTATAGTCTTATGCAGTTTGGTGTAATTATCACTGTACAACCTGTGGAGAGTTGTAACAGACATCTCAGAGGTCCTGTCAGTACAGAACAGGCAGCTCCTCCTCCACTGTAGTGTGATGCATGGGGGGGGGGGTGGCTGTAATAGTTGTAGACCTTTAGGTGACTATCAAAAACTGACCATCAAAAGAAAGGTCCTGTCAGTAAAGCACAGGCATGGATGTTGCTGTTCTTAAAAAAAAAAAATAAGGGGGTTATAGAAACGGAAAATCCTTGGATTAAATAATCTTTAAAATTTAAGAAAAAATCTCTTCTTAAAAAAATGAAAAAATAAAAAAGATAATTATCTGTAAAAAGTAAAATAAAAAATAAAGTAATCTTAGGATGAAAAAATTAAAAAAGAAATTAGAATAAACTTACTTAAAAAGAAGAAACTTTTAAATTCCCTCTGTAGTGTTATGCTTTGTTTTTAATTTATAGTTGTATGACCTATTGAGACATCATGATGACATCAGTACAAAGGTCCTGTAATTACAGCAGAGGAAGTTGCAAAGTGCACTCTTCCTCATCCCTGGTAGTTTTATGCAATTGTTTTTTAATTATAGTCTGTCTAGGACCTATTATGTCATCTAATTACAATCACAATTGTCCTCCATTACAGTTCGAGGCGGAACAGTGGCTACTCTTCCTCCTCTGGTAGTCTTATGCATTTTGGTTGTAATTATGCCACTGTACAACCTGGTGGTGATTTGTAAAAGGACATCTCAAAGGTCCTGTCAGTACAGAACAGCACTCCTCCTGCTCTGTATGCTGATGCAAGTGTGGTGTAAGTTATAGCTGTAGGACCTTTGTGACTTCAAAGATGAACGATCACCAAGGTCCTGATAGTAAAGCACTAGTCTAGGATGTTGGCGTGTTCTTAATCCTCTGACTGTTTTCCTTTGTTGTTTTATTTATAGTGAAGGACCTATTGTGACATCATGGTGACATCACAAAGGTCCTGTAATGTACAGCAGAGGCTGGGGCAGTGACTCTTCCTCATCCTCTGTAGTTTTATGCAATGTTTTTTTAATTATAGCTTAGGACCTATTAAAGACATCAAAAAGACATCGACAATGGTCTACTAATTACAGTACAGGCAATGGGACAGTGGCTACTCTACCTCCTCTGTTTGTATCCTTAGGCATTTTGTGTAAAATATCACCTGTAGCAACCTGTGGTAGTTGTAAAAGAACATCCTCAAAGGTCCTGTCAGAACAGAACAGCATCACCTCCTCTCTGTATTGTGATGCAGTGTGGATTATTATATAGTTTTACAGGACCTTTGAGCGTGACATCAAAATAGACAATCACAAATGTCCTTTCAGTAAGGCACAGCAGGGATGTTGGCTAGTTCTTAATCCTCTGTAGTGTTATGCTTTGTTGTTTATTTATTGGTGTAGCACCTTTTGTTACATCATGATGACAACACAAAGGTCCTGGTAATGTTACACAGTAGGCAGGGTCATGTGACTCTTCCTCATCCCTGAAAGTTTTATGCAATTTTTTTTAATTATATAGCTGTAGGACCTATTAAAACATCATAATGACAATCAGCAATGTTGGATCCTACTGTTACAGTTCAGGCAGGAAGAGGTGCTACTCTTCTCCTCTAGTTATCTTTGGCAAGTTTTTGGTGTGTAATTATCACTGAACCACCTGTGGTGAGTTTGTAAAGAGACATCTCAAAGGTCCCTGTCAGTACAAGAACAGGCAGCTCCCTCCTCCTCTGTAAATTGGTGATGCAGTGTGGTGTATAGTATGTAGGAGCCTTTGGTGATTATCCAAAATGACATCACAAAGTCCTGTCAGTAAAGCAACAGCAGTGGTTTGTTGGCCTGTTCTTAATCCTTCAGTAGTGTTTATGCTTGTTGTTATTTATAGTAGAAGGACCTATTTGTGACAGTCATGATGACATCACAAAGGACCTGTATGTTACAGCAGATGCAGTGGCATTGACTCTTCCTCATCCCCTGTAGTTTTTATATGCAAAGAACTATCTCTCAAACAACAACACCGAGAGGAGGAGGAAAAGAGAGAGATCCTTGTCATAAAACTACAGGAGATGAGGAAGAGTCACTGCCGCCTGCTCTGCAGTAACATACAGACCTTTGTGATGTTCCATCATGATGTCACAATAGGTCCTACAACTAGAAATTAACAACAAAGCATAACACTTGACAGAGGAATAAGATCAGCCAACAACCCTGCCTGTGCTTTACTGACAGGAACCTTTGTGATGTCATTTATGTAAGTCACCAAAGGTCCATACAACTAAACACCACGACTGCATCACAATACAGATGAGGAGATCTGCCTTTAGCTGTACTGACGAGGACCTTTTTAGATGTCTTTTAACAACCACCACAGTAGTATACAGTGATAATATACACCAAACTGCATAAGACTATAGAGGAGGAAATAGTAGCAACTCTTCTGCCTGAACTGTAACAGTAGGACCATTGTGAAGTCATTATATTTCAAATAGGTCCCCAGCTATAAATAAAAAACATAGCATAAAACTACAGGGTATGAGGAAGTAGTTCACTGCCCCGTGCCTCTAGCTGTACATACAAGGACCTTTGTGATGTCATCATGATGTCACAATAGGTCCTACAACTATAATATAAACACAACAAAGCAAACACTACAGATGATTAAAGAACAGCCAACATCCCATCCTGTGCTTTACTGAAAGGACCCTTTTGTGATGTCATTTCTTGAAGTCACCAAAGGTCTACACTAATAAATACACCACACTGCATCACAATAACTGAGAGGAGGTAGCTGGTCCCTGTGTTCTGTATTGACAGGGACCTTTGAGATGTCTTTTACAACACACACACTAGGTATGTACAGTGTAATTAACTCAAACTGCCATAAACAACAGAGGAGGTAAGTAGCCGACTGTCCCTGCCTGAACTGTAAATGTAGGACCATTGTTGATGGTCAATATGATGTCCATAATAGTGTCCTACAGCATAATTAAAAAACATTAGCAATAAAGCCTACAGAGTAGTCAATTAAGAGTCACTGCCCCTGCGCTCGTGCTGTTACAATACAGATCCTCCCCTGCTTTGTGATGTGCATCATTTAATCACAATAGGTCCTACACTATAAATAAACAACAAAGGGACAACAGTTACATGGATTAAGAACAGCCAACATCCCTGCCTGTGCATTACGTAACAGGACCTTTTTGGATGGTCAATTTGAAGTCACCAAGTCCCTACAGCTATAACAACACCACACTGCAATCACAATAACGACTGAGGCGATTGAGCTGCCTGTTCTTTACTGACATGACCTTTGAGATTCTTTTACAACTTCACCACAGGTTTGTGACAGTGCTAATACACCAAACGCAATAAGACATACAGAGATGAAGAGTAGCCACTGTTCCTGCCTGAACTGTAATTGGAGGACAATTGTGATGTAATTATGATGTCATATAGTCCTACAGCCTATACTTAAAAAACCATTAGCAATTAAACTTCAGGGGATGAGGAATAAGTCTACTGCACCTACCTCTGCTGTACATACAGGACCATTGTGATGCATCATATGTCACAATAAGGTCCTACAACTATAAATTTAACAACAACAGCATAACACTCAGAGGATTAAGAACACCACATCCCCATGCCATGTATGGCTTTACTACATCCTTTGTGATGTCAATTTGAAGTCACCAAAGGTCCTACAACTATACACCACACTGCATCACAATACAGAGGAGGAGGAGCAGCCGGTTCTGTACTGACAGGACCCTCTGAATGTCTTTGTACAACTCACCACAGTGCTACATTGATAATTACAACCAAACATGCATAAGCCTATAGAGGAGGAAGCGGAGCCACTGTTCCAGCCTGAACAGTAACAGTAGGACCCATTGTGGATGTCATTCTGCTGTCCTAATAGGTCCTACAGCTATAACAAACACACATTGCATAAAACTACAGGGGATGAGGAAGAGTCACTGCCCCTGCATCTGCTGTAGATACAGGACCTTTGTGATGTCATCATGATGTCACAATAGGTCCTACAACTATAAATTAACAACAAAGCATAACACTACAGAGGATTAAGAACAGCCAACAACCCTGCCTGAGCTTTTACTGCCAGGACCTTCTGTGGATGTCATTTTGAAGTCACCAAAGGTCCTACAACTATACAACACACTGCATCACAAAACAGAGGAGGAGGAGCGGCCTGTTCTGTACTGACAGGACCTTTGAGATGTCTTTTACAACTCACCACAGGTTTGTACATTGATAATTACACCAAACTGCATAAGCACTATAGAGGATTAAAAGTACCACTGTTCCTGCCTGGAAACTGTAACAGTAGTACAAAAGAGTGATGTCATTAGATGTCATAATAAAGGTCCTACGCTATAATTAAAAAACGTATGCAAAAAACTACATGGGATGAGGAAGAGTCCACTGCCCCCTGCCTCTTCTGTACATAACAGATCCTTTTGTGATGTCATCATGAAGTCACAAATAGGTCCTACAACTATAAATACCAACATAGGCATAACACTACATAGGATAAAGAACAGCCAACAACCCTGCCAGTTCTTTTCTAAAAGGACCTTTGTGATGTCATTTTGAAGTCACCAAAGGTCCTACAACTATAAATACACCACACTGCATCACAATACAGAGGAGGAGGAGCTGCCTGTTCTGTACTGACAGGACCTTTGAGATGTCTTTTACAACTCACCACAGGTTGTACAGTGATAATTACACCAAACTGCATAAGACTATAGAGGAGGAAGAGTAGCCACTGTTCCTGCCTGAACTGTAATAAGTAGGACCATTTGTGATGTCAATATGATGTCATAATAGGTTCCAAGCTAATAATTAAAAAACATTGCAAAATACAACTGGGGATGAGGAAGAGTCACTGCCCCGGCCTCTGCTGAACATACAGGACCTTTTGTGATGGTTCATCATGATGTTCACCATAGTTCCCTACAACTATAAATTAACAACCAAAGCAAAACACTACAGAGGATTAAGAACACCCAACAACCCTTCCAGTGCTTTACTACATGACCTTTTGTGACTTCATTTTGAAGTCACCAAAGGTCCTACAACTATACACCACACTGCATCACAATACAGAGGAGGTGAGGATGCTTCTGTTCGTACTGACAGGACCTTTGAATGTCTTTACAACACACCAACAAGTTGTGTACATGATAATTTAACAAACTGCATAAGACTATAGAGGAGGAAGAGTAGCAACTCTTCCTGCCTGAACTGTAACAGTAGGACCATTGTGATGTCATTATGATGTCATAATAGGTCCTACAGCTATAATTAAAAAACATTGCATAAAACTACAGGGGATGAGGAAGAGTCACTGCCCCTGCCTCTGCTGTACATACAGGACCTATTGTGACATCATGATGACATCACAAAGGTCCTACAACTATAAATAAACAACAAAGCATATCACTACAGAGGATTAAAGAACATGCGACAATCCATGCCTTTGCTTTTCTGAACGGACCTTTTGTGATGTCATTTTGAAGTCACCAAGGTCCTACAACTATAAATACACCACCGCATCACAATACAGAGTGAGAGGATATCTGCCTGTTCTGTACTGACAGGACCTTTGAATTCTTTTACAACTCACCACAGGTTGTAACAGGTGATACATTACACCAAACTGCATAAGACTACAGAGGAGGAAGAGTAGCCACGGTCCCTGCCTGAACTGTAATAGTAGGACCACTTTGTGAAGTTATTATGATGTCATAATACGGTCCTACAGATATAATTAAGAAAATCATTGCATAAAACTTACAGAGGATGAGGAAGTAGTCACTGCCCCTGCCTCGCTATAATACAGGACCTATGAGATGTCATCATGATGTCACAATAGGTCCTACAACTATAAATAAACAACAAAGCATAACACTACAGAGATAAGAACAGCCATCATCCCTGCCTGTGCTTTTAACTGACATTTACCTTTCGATGATGTCATTTTGACTCACCAAGGTCCTACATCTATAACTACACCACACTGCCATCACAATACATGAAGATGGAGGATGCTGCCTTTCTGTAATGACAGACTTTGATAGTATTTTAACAACTCACCACAAGTTGTACAGTGATAATTACACCAGACTGCATAAGACTACAAGGAGGAAGAGTAGCCACTGTCCTGCCCGAACTGTAATTGGAGACAATTGTGATTCGCATTAATGATGTCATAATATGTCCCTACAGGCTATAATTAAAAAAACATTTGCATAAAACCTACAGGGGATGAGGGAAGAGTCACTGCCCCTGCCTCTGCTGTACAACATGACCATTTGATGATGTCATCGATGGTGTCACAATAGGTCCCTACAACAATAAATTAACAACAAAGCATAACACTACAGAGGATTAAGACAGCCGACACGATCCCTGCCTTAGCTTTAACTGAGTACAGGACCTTTGGTGGATGTCCAATTAGAAGTCACCAAAGGTCCAACAACTATACACCACACTGCATCACAATACCGCGATGAGGTAGCTGCCTGTTTTAAGTACTGACAGGACCTTTGAGATGTCTTTACAACACACCACAGGATTTACAGTGATAATTACACCAAATTGCATAAGACTATAGAGGAGGAAGAGTAGCCTACTGTCCTGCCTGAAACTGAACATTTAGGACCATTGTGATGTCATATGTATTTCATAAAAGGTCCTACATCTATAATTAAAAAAGATTGCATAAAACTACAGGGGGATGAGGAAGATTCACTCCACCTGTGCCTCTGCTGTAACATACAGGACCTTTTTTATGTCCATCATGATGTCAAATAAGGTCCTACAACCTAAAAAAATACATAAACAACAAAGCATAACACGTGACAGAGGATTAATAAACAGCCAACATCCCTGCCTGTGCTTTACTGAAAGGACCTTTGTGATGTCATTTTGAAGTCACTAAATGTCCTACAACTATAAATACACCACACTGCATCACAATACAGAGGACGAGTAGCTGCCCCTTTCTGTAGACTGACAGGACCTTTGATGTTCTTTTACAACTCACACAGGTTACATTGATAATTACACAAACTGGCATAAGACCAGAGAGTAGTAGAGTAGCCACTGGCCCTGCCTGAACAGTTAATAGTAGGACCATTTGTGATGTCATTATGATGTCATAATTGTTCCTTACAGCTATAATTAGAAAAACATTGCATATAACTCAGAGGATTAGGAAGAGTCACTGCCCCTAGCCTCTTCAGTACTTCAGGACCTATGTGATGTCATCAGATGTCACAAGAAGTTCCACAACCTATAAATTAACAACAAAGCATAACACTACAGAGGATTAAGAACAGCCAACATCCCTGCACTGGTGCTTATACTGACAGGACCTTTGTGATGTCATTGAAGTCACTAGCCAAAGTTCCACAGCTATACACTCAAACTGATCCAATACAGAGTAGGAGGACTGCCTGTTCTGTACTGACAGGTCCATTGAGATGATCTTTTACATCTCACCACAGGTTTGTAGCAGTGATAATTACAACAAACTGCCTAAGACTACAGAGGAGTAGAGAGTAGCCACTGTCCCAGCCTAACAGTAGCTAGTAGGGACCATTGTGATGTCATTATGATGTCAAAAAAAGGAAGCATACAGCTATAATTAATAAAACATTGCATAAAACTACAGGAGATGAGGAACAGTCACTGCCCCTGCCTCTGTTGTACATACAGGACCTTTGTAATGTCATCATTATGTCATAATAGGTCCTACAACTATAAATAAACAACAAAGCATAACACTACAGAGGATTAAGAAGAGCCAACATCCCTGCCTGTGCTTTACTAACAGGAGACCTTTGGTGATGTCCAATTTGAAGTCACCCAAGGTCCACAACTAACACCACACTGCATCACTATAAGAGGAGGAGGAGCTGCCTGTTCTGTACTGTGACAGTGACCTTTGAGAATGTCCCCTTTTCCAACTCACCACAGGTTGTACAGTGATAATTTTAAAAACACCAAACTGCATAAGAACCTACATAGGAGGAAGAGTAGCCCACGGTCCCTGCCTGAACCTTGTAATAGTAAGGACCTTTGTGATGTTATTATGATGTCATATAAAAGTCGCTACAGCTATAATAAAAAAACATTGCATAAAACTACAGAGGATGAGGAAGAGTCACTGCCCTGCCTCTGCTATTCATAAGACCTTTGTGATGTCATCATGATGATCACAATAGTCCTACAACTGTAAATAAACAACAAGCATAACACTACAGAGGAGATTAAGAAACAGCCAACATCCCTGCATGTGCTTTTACTGTACATGACCTTTGTGATGTCATTTTGAAGTCACCAAAAGTTCCTACAGCTATAACTACACCACACAGCATCACAATACAGAGGAGGAGGAGCTGCCTGTTCTGTACTGACAGGACCTTTTGAGATGTCTTTTACAAATCACCACAGGTTGACAGTGATAATTTACACCAAAGCAGCATAAGACTCAGAGGAGTGTAGAGTAAGCCCACGGTCCCTGCCTGAACTGAGTAATAGTAGGACCATTGTGAATGTCATTATTATTCATAATAGTGTCCTATCTTGTTTTTGTTTTTTTATTTTTATTGTAGGGCCCCATTTTTTACATCATGATGACAACAAAATCCGTATTACAGCAGGCCGGGAAATGACTCTTTCCCAAAACCCCCTTTTGTTTTATGAATTTTTTTTAATTTTAGCGTAGACCTATTAGAACTAATGACAACAATGTCCTTTGTTACAGTTCAGGCAGGAACAGTGGCTACCTTCCCCCTTAGTCTTTCAGTTTGGGTTAATTACACGTACAACCTGTGGGAGTTGAAAAGCATCCAAAGGTCCGTCTACAAACCCGACTCCTCCTCCCTTTTATTTTTGAGCATTTTGTATATTTTTGGGGCCTTTTTTGACTTCAAAAAGACATCACAAGGTCCTGTCATAAGCACAGCAGGATGTTTGGCTGTTCTAATCCCTGTATGGTTATGCTTTGTTGTTTATTTATAGTTTAGGACCTATTGTGACATCATGATGACATCACAAAGGTCCTTATGTACAGCAGGAAGGCGGGCAGTGACTCTTCCTCATCCCTGTAGTTTTATCAATGTTTTTTTAATTATAGCTGTCAGACCTATTATGACATCATTATGACATCACAATGGCTCAAATTTCAGTTCAGGCAGGACAGTGGGTACTCTTCCTCCTCTGAGTCTTATGCAGTTTGGTGTAATTATCACTGTACAACCTGGTGAGTTGTAAAAGACATCTCAAAGGTCCTGTCAGTACAGAACAGGCAGCTCCTCCTCCTCTTATTGTGATGCATGTGGTGTATTATAGTTGTAGGAACCTTTGGGGACTTTCAAAATGACATCACAAAGGTCCGTTCAGAAAAGCACACGCAGGGATGTTGGCTGTTCTTAATCCTCTGTAATGTTATGCTTTGTTGTTTATTTATAGTTTTTTAGGACCTATTTGACATCATGATGACATCACAAAGTCCTTTAAAGTAAGCAGAGGCGGGGCAGTTTACTCTTCCTCATCCCCTGTAGTTTTACAATGTTTTTTAAATTATACGTAGGGCCTATTATGAATCATAATGACATCACAATGGTCCTCTCAATTACAATTCAAGGCAGGGATAGTGGCTACTCTTCCTCCTCTATAGTCTTATGCAGTTTGGTGTAATTATCACTGTACAACCTGTGGTGAGTTGTAAAAGACATCTCAAAGGTCCTGTCAGTACAGAACAGGCAGCTCCTCCTCCTCTGTATTGTGATGCAGTGTGGTGTATAGTTGTAGGACCTTTGGTGACTTCAAAATGACATCACAAAGGTCCTTTCAGAAAAGCACAGGCAGGGATGTTGGCTGTTCTTAATCCTCTGTAGTGTTATCCTTTGTTGTTTATTTATAGTTGTAGGACCTATTGTGACATCATGATGACATCACAAAGGTCCTGTATGTACAGCAGAGGCTGGGGCAGTGACTCTTCCTCATCCTCTGTAGTTTTATGCAATGTTTTTTTAATTATAGCTGTAGGACCTATTATGACATCATAATACATCACAATGGTCCTATTACAGTTCAGGCAGGGAAAAGTGCTACTCTTCCTCCTTTAATCTTATGCAGTTTGGTGTAATTATCACTGTACAAAACCCGTGTGAGTTGTAAAAGACATCTCAAAGGTCCTGTCAGTACAGAAAAGGCAGCTCCTCCTCCTCTGTATTGTGATGCAGTGTGGTGTATAGTTTAAAGGGCCTTTGGTGATTTCAAAATCAACTCACAAAGGTCCTGTCAGTAAAGCACAGGCAGGGATGTTGGCTGTTCTATCCTCTGTAGTTATCTTTTTTTTTAAAATTAAGTTGAAACCTATTTGACATCAGATGACATCACAAAGGTCCTGTTGTACAGCAAGGCCGGGGCAGTACTCTTCCCCCATCCCCTGATTTTATCAATGTTTTTAATTATAGCGTAGGACCTATTTTGAAAAA